>JAIPMN010008695.1:0-28499 GCA_020650975.1 Apostichopus californicus | reverse complement strand
CCTTTTAACCCCTTCCCTCAGATTTTGATCCCTGTGCCGTTGACTGCGGTGACATCACTAGACCGGTCTGTTCGACTGACGGCTACACCTATCCCAACCTATGTGAGCTCAGTATAGACAGGTGCAGATACGGTGACATAGAAATCGCCCACGAGGGTGGCTGTGGTAGGTGCCATGATTCTTGTTAATTAATGTCGATGTAACAATCCTAAGAACGGTTAGATTCTACTAGGCACTATCTGACAGTTATTTTTATCCTTCACTTGGGAGGGAAATGGACGAGGCAAAAAAAACTAAGCCTACAATCATTCCAGACAATTGTGATAGTTATAACGTCCCCGACGAGCAGTCTGTGATAGCAAACTTGTCATCTTCGTTTTCGAGTTGTACTCGGAGAAAACTCCCAAGTTAACGAGCACAGTGCGATAGTTAGTAATATACTTGACTTGTAGCGGGAGTTTGAGAACCTGACACGTAGGCAGTGGCGATGAAATTTCCATCAATTCATCAAGAAATGAAGGGGCAGGAGTCTCTGATTAAGAATAATTGTTAGAGCAAAAATATCAGACCTATGTTAATAATTGCTTTGACCGAGGACTTGTGTTTATTGGGTTTAAATGTTTGCATAGATGGTGTAGCAACAACACTGGTACATTTTTTTATTTTGAAGTTAAGGATTGTGAGTCTGACTCCTGTCTCTTATCAATCAGTTGTATGTTTGTATCCGGAAAAAAATTGGGTATTTTTCTCTTGTCAGTTGGTTTTTCATTAACTCTTTATTCCCGCACAGAAAATGCATGCGATGTAGGGCCGTGTATGAACGGTGGAAGCTGTCGACCCTTAGGTCTTGAGGACTTCTTCTGCATGTGTCCACTTGATTTCTTGGGTCCAATTTGCGATGTCTTTGTCGGTGAGTTTATCTGTAGCTCCCTCATCATGTGTTATGCTAACCACGAAAACCTTGAACTGGTGGTATTGAAAAGATGGTCTCTTTTCATGAGGGGGTGGAGATTGGGGTGGTGGTGACTCTCAAATTTAAATACTTGTTAATTTACACAATACTGTCATATTTTGAAACATGTCTGAGAAACTCCTGTTTAAATATCCATGAATACCAGAAAATTACTATCAGATTTGACAGGAAAAGTAACAAGTTAAAACTTTAGTCATTTGTCAATTTCTCTGAACCTGTGACAATGGCTGGACCATGTTTACACCAGGATCAGTTATACCCCAGCGCCCCCATTGGCTTTCTGATGGAGATGACTTGTGTATGTTGTTTATAGACTAGAGGAATGGTCACAGATCATGCATGTTATTGACAACATGACGGTCAAGCCTGCCTTATAGAAATTAACTTGAGCATTTATAATTTATTACTTGTCTTCAAACAGGAAGGTAGTGCCAGCCATTAGAGCACTTGTGTGTTTACAATCATACGGTGGCTGGTCAATTAATTAGGTGCGCTCAAGGGTGATACCTTATAGCAGTATTTTAAACTACCTTAAATACTGCCATAACATACCATCCTTGAACGCACCTAATTCATTGACCAGCCACCGTATGATTGTAAACACACACTGAGTGCTCTAATGGCTGGCACTACCTTCCTGTGTGAAGACAAGTTTGGCTTGACCACTGTAAATAATACACTGTGTGGTTTAAATCACGAATTGGTGCAAAGGAGCGTTCAGTATGCCGGCTAGCATCACCAACTTGGGTAGATGTTCAATCTCCCCAGTTTTTGGCCGAAAACAGGGGACTCGTTTGGTACTTGATATATTGATATAGGCAGGGAAGATTGTAATGAAGGGCAAGAGAGGCAAACTCATGGCTTGGTTTTGTAGTAGGAAATCTCACAGATTATACCCGTTTGTGATGAACATATGATATGATCACTATTATTTTTTTTCTACAATAAATATCATTAATAAATCCATTTGTCAATCATTTGCCTGTTATGCTTATTTTACCAACTCTAAAAAAAGAAGGTAGTGCCAGCCATTAGAGCACTTGTGTGTTTACAATCATGCCGTGGCTGGTCAATAAAAATAAATCCTTCCATTTTTTGTCATCAGGTGGTGGTGGAGGTCTTTGTGATCCAAATCCTTGTATGAATGGTGGTACTTGCGAAGAAGTGCCCTTCTTGGATCTATATATTTGCCAGTGCCCTAACGGCCTCTTTGGTTTACAATGTCAAGACGGTAAGGAGTTTTTTTTGGTCATAAAATTAGTCTTGATATAGACATAAAGAACCACTCACATATAGCAGCCTTCCCAGCCTCAAACATGTTGGGGTATATAGCGTAGGAGTGCTGAAGATGAGCGTCACTTTCAATTTGAACCAGTGGCGTAGGAAGGTACTTTTGAGTGGGGGGGGGGCTGAAGACTGATGGCCGGCTTGGGGGAGGGGGTGTCCCCCTCCCCTTTGGAATTTTTTTGCATTTCCAGGTGGCCTCAGATGCAATTTGGTGCAATATAGCACACTTCAACACCCACTCCATTTTGTAAATAATTTTGCATTTTCACCTGGCCTTAGATGCAATTTGGTGCTCCAAATGAGATTTTTTTCTCATTTGGAAATGAAAAAGGGGTTTTCTGACTTGCGGAGCAGGGGGCGGAATGATACTTCCGCCCCCCATATTTTTCACTGGGGGGCTGGCGCCCCCCAGCCCCCCCCCGGTTCCTACGCCCTTGATTTGAACAGTACCTGGAATAACCCTTTGGGGACACAATTCCTTAATTCACTGGCGCGGTAGTTAAAGCATCATAGCTGCTTGTATGTGAACTAAAGCATGGTACAGGTTTTAGCTTAGTCCACCTCACCTGTAGTTAATACTGAACATAAGATTCTGGCCACTGTAGATTAATATATCATCCATTCATTATAAGCACCTCTTGAGTTGGATGCATTTATGTTTGCCAGTGCTGCCCTAAATGGCATCTTTGGTTCGAACAGAAAATGGTAAACTTTTTTCTTCTTCATTCAGTCTTGATATGGTCATAATACTTACTACTCACATACATATACCACCTAGCTTCCTCAAACATGCGAGGGTTAGTTTAGTTTAGAACTAGTATAACTCTTTCTTTTAGTAGTACTCTGATACCCTTACAGACACAACTTCATGCTTGCACTGGTCCTTGCAATAATAGCGCAGTACTTGCAGCGTGTGAAGTTGTAATTATGACGTACGTAAGTTGACATCTAAGCAGCTAGCACTGGGCTCAAGATTGATGGAAATTGGTTCCATTATATCTATTCATCATATTAAGTTTTGAAATGAATAATATCACCACATGTCTTGCTTGTCAATGGATTGGCTAACTAATGGCATTCACTGAGTAATTAATTAAGTTGTCGGTTGAGAGATTCGACTGGCTTCCATATATATATCTCACTCTGAAAAATAATGAAGATGTGATGTACCTTTCTATGAAACATTATATAAGAGGTTAGGTTAAATGGTTGAGTTATTCATCAATTTTATGACCTTGGCAAAATCTCTAGTCATTAGTTTATGTTTATTTATTCGTAATCTCTGTTTAAGGCGGAAGTGGACCCTGTTATCCGAATCCCTGTCAGAACGGCGGAACTTGTGATTCAATTCCCTTCATAGATGTACACATTTGTACTTGTCCAGATGGCAGCATTGGGCAAGACTGTGCAAGTGGTAAGAGAATCAGTGTTGTTTTCTTTTTTTTTATTTAAATATATATTTTTGGAACATCAGTATGAGGCTTTTCAGCATCTGATTGTCATGTCAATGATGAATTGCATCATTCATATTCATGAGTGGGAGGTGTATGCATGTGAATAAAGCTATGTTTGTTGTAAAGTGATAAAATAACCTAATGCACTCATTCATTCCATCTGATGTCATGTCCCCGATGAATTGCATCATTCATATTCATGAGTAGGAGGTGCCTGCATGTAAATGAAGCTTTGTTTGCTGTAAAGTGGTAAACTAACCTAAATCACTCATTCATTCCCTCTGATGTTATGTGTCTGATGGATTGTATCATTCATATTCATGAGTGGGAGGTGCCTGCATGTGAATGAAGCTTTGTTTGTTGTAAAGTGGTAAAATAACCTAAATCACTCATTCATTCCATCTGATGTCATGTCAATGATGAATTGCATCATTCATATTCATGAGTGGGAGGTGCCTGCATGTAAATGAAGCTTTGTTTGTTGTAAAGTGATAAAATAACCTAAATCACTCATTCATTCCATCTGATTATCATGTCCCCGATGAATAACCTCATTCATATTCATGAGTGGGAGGTGTCTGCATGCGAATGAAGCTTTGTTTGTTGTAAAGTGATAAAACAACCTAAATCACTCATTCATTCCATCTGATGTCATTTCATGTCATTTGTCTGATTAATTGTTTGCCTATCTTCACCAGGAATGTGGTAGCTATGATATGATGTCATAAGATGTCGTAGAAAACACAAACAGTGTATTAAAGAGGTACGGTAACCTATCTAGGTTCTCAGCTTGGGAATAATTTATCCAGCAATCACAAGCTGAATCACTACTGGATGAGATAGAGGTATAAGAGTGTTTCTTTAATGTCAGTCTGTTCATCACTTTTTTATGAATATTGTTCCCACAGGAGGAGCTTGTGATCTAAATCCTTGTGGTACTGGAGGAACTTGTCAAGAAACTCCCTTGGGACATATTTGTATTTGTCAGGATGGCAGCATCGGTCCAGAATGTCCAGATGGTAAGGAAACCATTGTCTCTTTCATGAGAGTAAAAAAAAACCCATCCAAACAGTTTTTTACTAAGACGCATCTTAGTGTAAGTCAAGTCCTCAGAGTACTAAGTCCTGTGTGCGTAAGTCAAGTTAGTGAAACAGGCCCCAGATATCTTATTTAGATTGCGGGCTGTAATACGTATTAATTTTACATGACTTTGTCAGAGTGACTCAAAGTGACAATGCAATGCTGGATAAAGTTATTCATGCAATAATACAATGTTTCTTGCTATTAATACTTACCTCTGAAATTGTTAACTATTGCCATTAACTTAGACTTTGCAATAAGTCTTCACTTATTTATTCACTAGATACTTGATAACCAGTAATCTTGTTTGTAAGCTTTATTTTTCTGTTTTGTTTATTCGAAAGGAAATTGAATAATTGGTTAGTGTGGTTTTGTGTGTATGTATTTGCTTGCATGTAAGAAGTAAAGATGTCACATAGCTAGTACCAAGTTGGCTCCATAACAAATGAGTGGATTTTCTTATTATTTTCTTAAATATTTTCTCTTGTAACAGGAGGAGGAGGCGGAGCATGTGATCCAAATCCTTGTGGGCCCCGAGGAACTTGTCAAGAAAATTTCATTGGACATATTTGTATTTGTCAGGATGGCAGCATCGGTCCAGAATGTCCAGATGGTAAGGAAACCTTTGTCTCTTTCATGAGAGTAAAAAAAACATCCAAACAGTTCTTTAATAAGACGCATCTTAGTGTAAGTCAGGTCCGCAGAGCACTAAGTCCTGTGTGCATAAGTCGAGTTTAGTGAAACAGTCCCCAGATATCTTATTTAGATTGAGGGTCTGTAAATACGTCTTAATTTTGCATGACTTTGTCAGAGTGACTCCAAGTGACAATGCAATGCTGAATAAAGTTTATTACTGATATGTTGTCTTCCTCTCTATGAGAAGCCCTCAGTCTCTGGTTTGATAAGTTATTTGTGACCCCCCCAACTTGCATCCAAGATAATAACATCTTTAATAGAACCTACCATTGAAATATCTGGTACATTGTCTATGTAAGAGTCAGACAATGTATCCCACTATATACAGATCAAGAGATACAGCTCAATGTCATGACTTAAGGAACATTACTTCAAATGCACAATTTGACAAGTGCCATTAACTTAGACTTTGCAATAATTCTTCATTTATTTATTCACTAGATACTTTATAACCAGTAATCTTGTTTGTTACCTTTTTTTTCCGTTTTGTTTTTACTTAAGGAAAATGAATAATTGCTTTGAGTGGTTTTGTGTGTATGTCAGTATTTGCTTGTCTGTAAGAAATAAAGATGTCATATAGCTAGTGCCAAATTGACTCCGTAACAAATGAGTGGATTTTATTATTATTTTCTTATTTATTTTCTCTTGTAACAGGTGGAGGAGGCGGAGCTTGTGATCCAAATCCTTGTTTCAATGATGGATCTTGTGTGGAACTTCCTTTCTCAGATGGGGCATATCTTTGTACCTGTCTAGCCGGTACCTTTGGTGTAAACTGTGAAAATGGTAACTAAGGGAATAACTTCTCTCTTCTGTTTAATAGCAAGAAATTGACAAGACTTGATTATCTCCTTACAGTCTGTATTTGTCTTTAATTTGCTACAATCTGGTCATACCATATCCAACCATTAATGGCAAAGACCAGCCACCTGAATACATTGGTGACTTAAGTCTAACAATATTGCCAGCAGAATGGAACAATGAAGTTAGACATGAGCTTAGTTATGTTAAAGCAATCAGACAAAAGGTTGCCAACAAAACAAAGGAATGTTTTTTTTTCTCTTGTGGAGCATCACATTTTCTGTACAGAAATAATTGGTTCATACCTCACTAATTATGATCTACTTAACAAGTTTATCCAAACATATATCTTATCTAGATTGAGGGCCTGTAATTACGTCTTAATTTTACATGACTTTGTCAGAGTGACTCAAAGTGACAATGCAATGCAGAATAAAGTAATAATGCAATAATACAGTTTCTTGCTATACCAATTTCTGAAATTGTTAACAAGTGCCATTAACTCAAAACTTGCAATAATTCTTTATTCATTTATTCACTAGATACCTTATAACTAATTAAAAAAAAAAATTATCTTTATTTTTCTGTTATCTTTTTTCGAAAGGAAATTGAATAATTGGTTTGTGTGGTTTTGTTTGTATATATTTGCTTGCATGTAAGAAGTATAGATGTCACATAGCTAGTGCCAAGTTGGCTCCATAACAAATGAGTGGATTTTCTTATTATTTTCTTATTTATTTTCTCTTGTAACAGGAGTAGGAGGCGGAGTCTGTGATCCAAATCCTTGTTTCAATGATGGATCTTGTGTGGAACTTCCTTTCTCAGATGGGGCATATATTTGTACCTGTCTAGCCGGTACCTTTGGTGTAAACTGTGAAAATGGTAACTAAGGAAATAACTTCTCTCTTCTGTTTAATATCAAGATATTGACAAGGCTTGATTATCTCCTTACAATTTATATTTGTCTTGAATTTGCTACAATCTGGTCATACCATATCCAACCATTAATGGCAAAGACCAGCCACCTGAATACATTGGTGACTTAAGTCTAACCGAATATTGCCAGCAGAATGGAACAATGAAGTTAGACATAAGTTTAATTATGTTTAAGCAATCAGACAAAAGGTTACCAACAAAACAAAGGAATGTTTTTTTTTCTTGTGGAGCATCACATTATCTGTATAGAAATAATTGGTTCATACCTCACTAATTATGATCTACTTAACAAGTTTATCCAAACATATATCTTATCTAGATTGAGGGTCTGTAATACGTCTTAATTTTACATGAATTTGTCAGAGTGACTCAAAGTGACAATGCAATGCTGAATAAAGTAATTCATGCAATAATACAATGTTTCTTGCTTGAACAAGTACCATTAACTTAGACTTTGCAATAATTCTTCATTTATTTATTCACTAGATACTTTATACCCAGTAATCTTGTTTGTTAGATTTATTTTTCTGTTTTTTTTTTTGGCTACAGGATATTGAATAATTGGTTAGTGTGGTTGTGTGTGCATGTATTTGCTTGTGTGTAAGAAGTAAAGATATCATATAGCTAGCAGGGGCGTAGCCAGTATGTAGCACTGTAGGCCCGGGCCTACACGTTTTAGCCAGTATGTAGCAATGTAGGCCCGGGCCTACACTTTTTTGGCCAAGTTATCTTTCTTTTTTTTAAACACCCATAATTCAAATCCATAAGCTTGCTGGACGAGTTTAAGAGTCTAGACAGGAAAACCTTTGAAATGAACGTAGCAAGAATATGGCTAAATTAGGTGACCTATTCTTCTGTCGTCTAGGCTGTCATTTCTATCGCGAACCGTTTCATTCAACACTCTACCCGCCGAAAAAAACTAGGATCCGATCTTGTCAGTTTTTTAAAATCTAGATTGGAACCCGTTTACGCAGATAATATTTCAGTTGAGAAACATTCCACAGTCAAATAAGCCTATCGTTGATTAACAGACTTTATAGAGCTGCAGCCTTTTGTTGCCTGTTGTTGTCACGATCGCCGTTCCAAGTTCCAAAACAGCCTTTGCGATACCAGCTTCTCTTGGGTACATTCACGATGTTTTACATCGGCGTCATTTTCATCAAATTGTGAGTACTATACGCTCACTAGGGTTGAGCCTACATTTCATCTGACGATTTTAAAAATTGTCCAAAAAACAGCATTTCTTAAAAGGCAGATAAGCAAGGGGGGAAATTAGCAAGTACCAAATTAGAAATATGATGCTTTGCTTTGCATTTTCCAACTCTGCTAAACGAAAGTATCACTTTAAACTTGCCATGATGGAGAGCGAAACCAAGAAAAGACGAAGAAAAGGGATAAACTTAGAACCCTCTGTGAAACTAGATGGAGCAGTCGACCTGATGCATTGTTCACTTTTAAATCATCATTTGACGTCGTTGTTGATGCTTTGGCCGAACTAGAGCTAAATATTGATTCTAAAGCTCGTGCCTTCCGTTGCTCAATCCTGAAGTTCGAATTTATTGTTGCGTTAGTTGCAGCGGAGAGCATTCTACAGTACGTTGTTCCCTTATCAAAAATGCTACAACGGATAGATAATGACTTGGTCACTGCGGCAAAAGAATCCAGAGTGGTTATCGATACCCTAATTAAACTACGTACACATGATGAAGCCTGGGATAAACTATATATATATACAAGCTACAAAACTAGCAGAAACATTTGATGTCCAATTTACGATGCCTAGACTTATAACTTGAAGACAGACCCACCGAAGTAATGTTCCTGCTGCTGACCCGAAGGAGTACTGGAAGCTGTCGTTGTTTTATCCATTTCTGGATCACCTCCTTAGTGAACTAGATTCTCGTCTCGTATATCCCAGTGACCGGTTCAGTGCCCAGTACCCAGGGGCGGACTGGGTCTTAAAACCGGCCCGGGCATTTTCTAGACCGGCCCAATATTAATTGATATGCTACTTACATAGTGATCGCCGTCCTGGGGGAGGGGTCTAAGGGGAGGGGTGTTTTTGAAGTTAAGGCATGCCTAGATGCAAAATTGTGCTATATTTATCAATTTTGTAGGTTACTATAATCCTTTAAAAATGACCCACAAGCCAGAAGCAACACTTGATTAAACCGAGGAAAGTTAAAAACGTAAACAAAAAAAGGCCAAAATATATGTTTTAGACTGGATTTTATTCAGTTTTTCAAGCATTTTGTGACAACATGCTTGAAAAAAATGGAAAAAACCTAAAGAAAATCCATTAGCACGGACGAGTTGCCAATAACACGTTATTTTGTTACGAACAACATACTAACTATTTAACATGGGGATTTCATGAGCTGATTCCCACATGCAGTTAAAAATATATTTCTACACAGCCCGTCTGTATTCTATGAACTAATGTGAAAATGGGCTGTAATTTTACCAGGCTCCCCAGCCCACCGGGCCACCGGGCATTGCCCAAATGCTCGTGTGGCCAGTCCGCCACTGCCAGTACCTCGTGCCATCTAACCTCCACAAACTCAATCCTGAAATAGAGGCCAATCTCTTTGTTCCATTAGCTAGTGATATTTCCGATGAGATGTCCGCATTGCAGGAAAGTGAACTTTCTAGGTGGAAGACAAAATGGCAGGGACAGGATGACATTCCAGATTTCATTTGTGAGACACTGCGTCATGCTAACACTGATCTGTATCCAAACATATCCGTTGCACTGACAGTGCTACTAACCATGCCAATATCTTCGGCAACTGCTGAAGGTCTTTCAGCGCAATGCGCAGAATAACAAACTACATGCGTTCTACAATGAATGAAGAGAGACTCAGCGGTTTGCCACTCATGCACATCCACAGAGACTTTGCAATGGACGTTGATTCTGTGCTGAAGAAATTTGCATCAGATGGCAATCGTCGGATAGCTTTCGCCTTCTCTTATTAGGCTAACTTAAACATTTACTAGCTACAGTTGTATCAAAGACAATTACTGGCTATAGTTGTATCAAAGTCATTTTTGGCCTATCTTTGTATCTACAAGTATATCAGAAGTTGAAAAGTAAGACTACTCTGTACATGTACCTTGCTAATTTTAAATACATTTTGTAGTATTGAATTACGTACTATTTTAAATTGTTTGTTTTTTGGGTTTAAAAGTGATATTGAATGAGGTGTCTCAAGTTAGCAAGAGGCCAGGGAACCAGAATGAACACTCAGGAAGGGCCGTTTCCGGCCATCTGGGGGGTTTGTAAAACCAACAATTTTCTTGTACGCTCCGCGCCAACCGATGGTGGCGCTCCGCTCAGATAGTCGTGCCTACAACTTTGAAAATCCTGGCTACGCCCCTGGCTAGTGCCAAGTTGGCTCCATAACTAATGAGTGAATTTCTTATTATTTTCTTATATATTTTCTTATATACTTTCTCTTGTAACAGGAGGAGGAGGCGGAGCTTGTGATCCAAATCCTTGTGGGCCCCAAGGAACTTGTCAAGAAACTCCCATTGGACATATTTGTATTTGTCAGGATGGCAGCATCGGTCCTGAATGTCCAGATGGTAAGAAAACCGTTGTCTCTGTCATGAGAGTAAAAAACACCCATCCAAACAGTTCTTTACTAAGACGCATCTTAGTGTAAGTCAAGTCCGCAGAGCACTAAGTCCTGTGTGCGTAAGTCAAGTTTAGTGAAACAGGCCCCAGATATCTTATTTAAAGATTGAGGACCTGTAATACGTCTTAATTTTACATGACTTTGTCAGAGTGACTCCAAGTGACAATGCAATGCTGAATAAAGTTTATTACTGATATGTTGTCTTCCTCTCTATGAGAAGCCCTCAGTCTCTGGTTTGATAAGTTATTTGTGACCCCCCCAACTTGCATCCAAGATAATAACATCTTTAATAGAACCTACCATTGAAATATCTGGTACATTGTCTATGTAAGAGTCAGACAATGTATCCCACTATATACAGATCAAGAGATACAGCTCAATGTCATGACTTAAGGAACATTACTTCAAATGCACAATTAATGTGCCGTTGCATGTTTGTTATTTTGCTATTGCAGGAGGCGGAGGTGGGTCGTGTGATTCCAATCCTTGTCAGAATGGTGGAACTTGCGAAGAATTTACTTTCCTTGATGATTATTACTGTAATTGTCCTCCCGGCGTACTTGGCCTCAACTGTGAAATCGGTAGGAGGAAACTTTGAGAGGAATAATATCTATGTATTAACAGAGAATGTTGACTCAAAATGTCTCACTTTGTTTATAATCTAACAATTAAACGAGACTTAGTTGAAGTTTGATTGTGATCCTACTTGCCATCACATGATCGGAGGGATAACGTGAGAAGCGCATTGTCTTGCCGGCTCAGAGTTTAAGGCCAAGGTGTGGTCACGACATGGATAACAGGGAGGGGTATACAGTTTTAATTGAAAAAAGTGGTGGGCATGTTATCCCTCCGATCGTGTGACGGTAAGTAGAATCACAATCCAACTTCAACTAAGTCTCGTTTAATTGTTAGAGTCTACATACCATCACACTCACTTCGGTTTAACATGAGACTTTAAAGCAACATGACCACAAGAGAGGAAAACCAAGATATTGCTTGTCTTATATTTTCTATTTTTACTTCAAAACAAAATAAAACTGTTAGCAAACTGCTTATCCACTAGAGAGCCTGTGTAAGAGCCTGTGTAAAAGTAAGTTGGCCTGACATTTCAATCCTAGCAGGATCTTCTTCAAAGGCTAAATGACAAGTGACTATTTTTACTTCAGTAGAACAAAGAAGGTATACCTTACTTTAAGGCATGTAACAAAACAACACCATATATTTTTGTGGTTAAATCAAAACAAAACTACAAATGAGGCTCAGTCGGAATATTTGTTCCGAGCACCCCCGATGCAAATAAATCACCTCTGGTGATTGGTTTGTCATAAAATTCAGCAAAGGTCTTTTCTGAGGCCCAACCTGCTGCATCTAGTTCATTTTTATCTGTGGTAGAAGAACTCCCTTCACCGGAAGTCTGCGGGATAGAGGGTAACAGGTACTGAGGGTTGTGGCAAGCATCTGTCACGTTAACAGGCTCCATTTTCACCAAGAAAGGCTGTTGGTAGATAAAAATAACCCTTTATTGTACAGAGCTACAGGTTATTTAACCTTAATGATTTTAATCATTTGTATAATACAAGCCCCTTCCAATACATATTCGGTGGGCCATTGATGAAAGTTTATCAAGATTATTTTCGAAACTATACAAGTTCCACAAAATATCGGTGGGCCATTCAACGGAGCACCGAGGCCAAAATGTGTAGCGGTGGGCCATTCAATGGAGCACCGCGGCTTTTTTGTTGTTTTTTTGTTGAAACTTTCAATTTTTTTAAAAAGTATTTTGGAAACTACATGAGTTCCAAATATATATTGGTAGGCCATTCAACGGAGCACCGAGGCCAAAATATTGCATGCGTAGCGGTGGGCCATTCAACGGAGCACCGCAGCCTTTTTTTCTTTTTTTGTTGTAAACATTGAAGTGTTTCAAAATTTATTTTGGAAACTACACGTATTCCAAATATATATCGGTGGGCCATTCAACGGAGCACCGAGGCCAAAGTATTGCATGCGTAGCGGTGGGCCATTCAACGGAGCACCGCGGCCTTTTTTATCTTTTCTCTGTAAGATTTCGTTTCAATTTGGGCCTAAACAGCATAATTGTAGCGAGTTGCCTGCGCGAACCCGCGCCGAATAAACAAAGGGAAGGGAAGGGAGAAGGAAAAAGAAACGACTTACCAACACTACAGGTGTAGTAGGCTACGGTAGGATGCAGTAAACAAGACAATTCTACACGTGTCGTACAAAACTGTAAAGCGGCTCCCAGTAGACGTTGAAACTCTAAGCTAACAAGGAGTGTATGCAGTGCATGCATTCCCAGGTGAAGTGAGGTCCGATCACTCCACCAAGACAAATGGTAAACTGAGCTGGCAAAGACAATGCGCTTCTCATTGTTAAACCGAAGTGAGTGTGATGGTATGTAGAATTAGGTGTTACTTATTACATCTCACACTTTCTGTGAATAGTGGATGCTGTGTCATCGGCATTCATAACTTCCAGGGCAGTAATAAACACCTCAGCTCTAGAACAAATATGTGGTTGCAAGGTAATATATAAAGGGTCCAGAAACACTTATTCATAGCTTGTAATAATAATAATAGATCAGATGGGGCATATATTTGTACCTGTCTAGCCGGTACCTTTGGTGTAAACTGTGAAAATGGTAACTAAGGGAATAAATTCTCTCTTCCGTTTAATATCAAGAAATTGACAAGACTTGATTATCTCCTTACAATCTATATTTGTGTTGAATTTGCTACAATCTGGTCATACCATATCCAACCATTAATGGCAAAGACCAGCCACCTGAATACATTGGTGACTTAAGTCCAACAACATTGCCAGCAGAATGGAACAATGAAATTAGACATAAGTTAATTTTGTTGAAGAAATTAGACAAAGAATGGTTGCCAACAAAACAAAGGATTTTTTTTTTTTCTCTTGTGGAGTATCACAATTTCTGTACAGGAATAATTGGTTCATAACTCACAATTTTTGATCTACTAAACAAGTTAATCCAAACATATATCTTATCTAGATTGAGGGCCTGTAATTACGTCTTAATTTTACATGACTTTGTCAGAGTGACTCAAAGTGACATTGCAATGCTGGATAAAGTTTATTACTGATATGTTGTCTTCCTCTCTATGAGAAGCCCTCAGTCTCTGGTTTGATAAGTTATTTGTGACCCCCCCCCCCCAACTTGCAACCAAGATAATAACATCTTTAATAGAACCTACCATTGAAATATCTGGTACATTGTCTATGTAAGAGTCAGAAAATGTATCCCACTATATACAGATCAAGAGACACAGCTCAATGTCATGACTTAAGGAACATTACTTCAAATGCACAATTAATGTGCCGTTGCTTGTTTGTTATTTTGCTATTGCAGGAGGAGGAGATGGGTCGTGTGATTCAAATCCTTGTCAGAATGGTGGAACTTGCGAAGAATTTACTTTCCTTGATGGTTATTACTGTATTTGTCCTCTTGATGCCTTTGGTGTAGACTGTGAAAATGGTAACTAAGGGAATAACTTGTCTCCTCTGTTTAATATCAAGATATTGACAAGACTTGATTATCTCCTTACAATCTATATTTGTGTTTAATTTGCTACAATCTGGTCCTACCATATCCAACCATTAATGGCAAAGACCAGCCACCTGAATACATTGGTGACATTAGTCCAACAACATTGCAAGCAGAATGGAACAATGAAGTTAGACATAAGTTTAGTTATGTTTAAGCAATGAGACAAAAGGTTGCCAACAAAACAAAGGAATTTTTTTTTTCTTTCTTGTGGAGCACCGCATTATCTGTATAGGAATAACTGGTTCATAACTCACTACTTATGATCTACTTAACAAGTTTATCCAAACACATATCTTATCTAGATTGAGGGCCTGTAATTACGTCTTAACATTACATGACTTTTGTCAGAGTGACTCAAAGTGACAATGCAATGCTGAATAAAGTAATTCATGCAATAATACACTGTTCTTGCTTGAGTAATTACCTCTGAACTTGTTATCAAGTGCCATTAACTTAGACTTTGCAATAATTCTTCATTTTTATATTCACTAGATACTTTATAACCAGTTATCTTGTTTGTTAGCTTTATTTTTCTGTTTTGTTTTTTGCTACAGGATATTGAATAATTGCTTTGAGTGGTTTTGTGTGTATGTCAGTATTTGCTTGCATGTAAGAAATAAAGATGTCACATAGCTTGTGCCAAGTTGACTCCATAACAAATGAGTGGATTTTCTTATTATTTTCTTATTTATTTTCTCTTGTAACAGGTGGAGTAGGAGGCGGAGCCTGTGATTCAAATCCTTGTTTCAATGATGGATCTTGTGTGGAACTTCCTTTCTCAGATGGGGCATATATTTGTACCTGTCTACCTGGTACCTTTGGTGTAAACTGTGAAAATGGTAACTAAGGGAATAAATTCTCTCCTTCATTTAATATCAAGATATTGAAAAGGCTTGATTATCTCCTTACAGTCTGTATTTGTCTTTAATTTGCTACAATCTGGTCATACCATATCCAACCATTAATGCCAAAGACCAGCCACCTGAATACATTGGTGACTTAAGTCCAACAACATTGCCAGCAGAATGGAACAATGAAAATAGACATAAGTTAATTATGTTGAAGAAATTAGACAAAGAATGGTTGCCAACAAAACAAAGGAATGTTTTTTTCTTTCTTGTGGAGCACCGCATTATCTGTATAGGAATAACTGGTTCATAACTCACTACTTATGATCTACTTAACAAGTTTATCCAAACATATATCTTATCTAGATTGAGGGCCTGTAATACGTCTCAATTTTACATGACTTTGTCAGAGTGACTCAAAGTGACAATGCAATGCAGAATAAAGTAATTAATGCAATAATACAGTTTCTTGCTAAACCAATTCTGAAATTGTTAACAAGTGCCATTAACTTAAGACTTGCAATAATTCTTTATTCATTTATTCACTTGATACCTTATAACTATTAAAAAAATTTAGCTTTATTTTTCTGTTATCTTTTTTCTAAAGGAAATTGAATAATTGGTTAGTGTGGTTTTGTGTGTATGTTTTTGCTTGCATGTAAGAAGTAAAGATGTCACGTAGCTAGTGCCAAGTTGGCTCCATAACAAATGAGTGGATTTTCTTATTATTTTCTTATTTATGATCTCTTGTAACAGGTGGAGGAGGAGGCGGAGCCTGTGATCCAAATCCTTGTTTCAATGATGGAGTTTGTTTGGAACTTCCTTTCTCAGATGGGGCATATATTTGTACCTGTCTACCTGGTACCTTTGGTGTAAACTGTGAAATTGGTAAATAAGGTTTAATAGCAAGAAATTGACAAGACTTGATTATCTCCTTACAGTCTGTATTTGTCTTTAATTTGCTACAATCTGGTCCTACCATATCCAACCATTAATGGCAAAGACCAGCCACCTGAATACATTGGTGACTTAAGTCCAACAACATTGCCAGCAGAACGGAACAATGAAGTTAGACATAAGTTTAATTATGTTTATGCAATCAGACAAAAGGTTGCCAACAAAACTTGGTTCATACCTCACTAATTATGATCTACTAAACGAGTTTATCCAAACATATATCTTATCTAGATTGAGGGCCTGTAATACGTCTTAATTTTACATGACTTTTGTCAGAGTGACTCAAAGTGACAATGCAATGCTAAATAAAGTAATTAATGCAATAATACAGTTTCTTGCTACACCAATTTCTGAAATTGTTAACAAGTGCCATTAACTTAAGACTTGCAATAATTCTTTATTCATTTATTCACTAGATACCTTATAACTAATTAAAAAAAGAAAAATTTAGCTTTATTTTTCTGCTATCTTTTTTCGAAAGGAAATTGAATAATTGGTTAGTGTGGTTGTGTGTGTATGTATTTGCTTGTCTGTAAGAAGTAAAGTTGTCACATAGCTAGTACCAAGTTGACTCCATAACAAATGAGTGGATTTTCTCATTATTTTCTTATATATTTTCTCTTGTAACAGGTGGAGGAGGCGGAGCTTGTGATCCAAATCCTTGTTTCAATGATGGATCTTGTGTGGAACTTCCTTTCTCAGATGGGGCATACATTTGTACCTGTCTAGCCGGTACCTTTGGTGTAAACTGTGAAAATGGTAACTAAGGGAATAACTTCTCTCTTCCGTTTAATAGCGAGAAATTGACAAGACTTGATTATCTCCTTACAGTCTGTGTTTGTCTTGAATTTGCTACAATCTGGTCCTACCATATCCAACCATTAATGGCAAAGACCAGCCACCTGAATACATTGGTGACTTAAGTCCAACAACATTGCCAGCAGAATGGAACAATGAAGTTAGACATAAGTTTAATTATGTTTATGCAATCAGACAAAAGGTTGCCAAAAAAACAAAGGAATGTTTTTTTTCTTGTGGAGCATCACAATTTCTGTACAGAAATAATTGGTTCATAACTAACTACTTATGATCTACTACACAAGTTTATCCAAACATATATCTTATTTAGATTTAGGGCCTGTAAATACGTGTTAACATTACATGACTTTGTCAGAGTGACTCAAAGTGACAATGCAATGCTAAATAAAGTAATTAATGCAATAATACAGTTTCTTGCTATACCAATTCTGAAATTGTTAACAATTGTGCCATTAACTCAAGACTTGCAATAATTCTTTATTCATTTATTCACTAGATACTTTATAAGTATTAAATTTTTTTTTTTAGCTTTATTTTTCTGTTATCTTTTTTCTAAAGGAAATTGAATAATTGGTTAGTGTGGTTGTGTGTGCATGTATTTGCTTGCATGTAAGAAGTAAAGATTTCACATAGCTAGTACCAAGTTGACTCCATAACTAATGAGTGGATTTTCTTATTATTTTCTTATTTATTTTCTCTTGTAACAGGAGGAGGAGGAGGCGGAGCTTGTGATCCAAATCCTTGTGGGCGCGGAGGAACTTGTCAAGAAACTATCATGGGACATATTTGTATTTGTCAGGATGGCAGCATCGGTCCAGAATGTCCAGATGGTAAGAAAACCTTTGTCTCTTTCATGAGAGTAAAAAAAAAACATCCAAACAGTTCTTTAATAAGACGCATCTTAGTGTAAGTGAAGTCCGCAGAGCACTAAGTCCTGTGTGCGTAAGTCCAGTTTAGTGAAACAGGCCCTAGATATCTTATTTAGATTGAGGGCCTGTAATATGTCTTTATTTTACATGACCTTGTCAGAGTGACTCCAAGTGACATTGCAATGCTGGATAAAGTAATTCATGCAATAATACAATGTTTCTTGCTTTAGTAACCTCTGAAATTGTTAACTATTGCCATTAACTTAGACTTTGCAATAATTCTTCATTTTTATATTCACTAGATACTTTATAACCAGTAATCTTGTTTGTTACCTTTTTTTTTCCGTTTTGTTTTTACTAAAGGAAAATAAATAATTGCTTTGAGTGGTTTTGTGTGTATGTCAGTATTTGCTTGTCTGTAAGAAATAAAGATGTCACATAGCTTGTGCCAAGTTGACTCCATAACAAATGAGTGGATTTTCTTATTATTTTCTTATTTATTTTCTCTTGTAACAGGAGGAGGAGGCGGAGCCTGTGATCCAAATCCTTGTTTCAATGATGGATCTTGTGTGGAACTTCCTTTCTCAGATGGGGCATATCTTTGTACCTGTCTAGCCGGTACCTTTGGTGTAAACTGTGAAAATGGTAACTAAGGGAATAACTTCTCTCTTCCGTTTAATAGCGAGAAATTGACAAGACTTGATTATCTCCTTACAGTCTGTATTTGTCTTGAATTTGCTACAATCGGGTCATACCATATCCAACCATTATTGGCAAAGACCAGCCACCTGAATACGTTGGTGACTTTAGTCCCAACAACATTGCCAGCAGAATGGAACAATGAAGTTAGACATAAGTTTAGTTATGTTTAAGCAATCAGACAAAGAATGGTTGCCAACAAAACAAAGGAATGTTTTTTTTTCTTCTTGTGGAGTATCACAATTTCTGTACAGGAATAATTGGTTCATACCTCACTAATTATGATCTACTAAACAAGTTTATCCAAACATATATCTTATTTAGATTGAGGGCCTGTAATTACGTCTTAACATTACATGACTTTTGTCAGAGTGACTCAAAGTGACAATGCAATGCAGAATAAAGTAATTCATGCAATAATACAATGTTTCTTGCTTTTAATACTGACCTCTGAAATTGTGAACAAGTGCCATTAACTTAAGACTTGCAATAATTCTTTATTCATTTATTCACTAGATACCTTATAACTATTAAAAAAAAAATTTGCTTTATTTTTCTGTTATCTTTTTTCGAAAGGAAATTGAATAATTGGTTAGTGTGGTTTTGTGTGCATGTATTTGCTTGCATGTAAGAAGTAAAGATTTCACATAGCTAGTGCCAAGTTGACTCCATAACTAATGAGTGGATTTTCTTATTATTTTCTTATTTATTTTCTCTTGTAACAGGTGGAGGAAGA
This sequence comes from Apostichopus californicus, assembly GCA_020650975.1. NCBI lineage: Eukaryota > Metazoa > Echinodermata > Holothuroidea > Aspidochirotida > Stichopodidae > Apostichopus > Apostichopus californicus. The sequence continues at coordinate 9,120 of JAIPMN010008695.1, read as the reverse complement.
GGCGGAGCCTGTGATCCAAATCCTTGTTTCAATGATGGAGTTTGTTTGGAACTTCCTTTCTCAGATGGGGCATATCTTTGTACCTGTCTACCTGGTACCTTTGGTGTAAACTGTGAAAATGGTAAATAAGGTTTAATAGCAAGAAATTGACAAGACTTGATTATCTCCTTACAGTCTGTATTTGTCTTTAATTTGCTACAATCTGGTCATACCATATCCAACCATTAATGGCAATGACCAGCCACCTGAATACATTGGTGACTTTAGTCCAACAACATTGCCAGCAGAATGGAACAATGAAGTTAGACATAAGTTTAATTATGTTTAAGCAATGAGACAAAAGGTTGCCAACAAAACAAAGGAATGTTTTTTTTTCTTCTTGTGGAGCATCACAATTTCTGTACAGGAATAATTGGTTCATACCTTACTAATTATGATCTACTTAACAAGTTAATCCAAACATATATCTTATTTAGATTGAGGGCCTGTAATTACGTCTTAACATTACATGACTTTTGTCAGAGTGACTCAAAGTGACAATGCAACGCTAAATAAAGTAATTAATGCAATAATACAGTTTCTTGCTATACCAATTTCTGAAATTGTTAACAAGTGCCATTAACTTAAGACTTGCAATAATTCTTTATCCATTTATTCACTTGATACCTTATAACTAATTAAAAAAAAAATTTAGCTTTATTTTTCTGTTATCTTTTTTCAAAAGGAAATTGAATAATTGGTTAGAGTGGTTTTGTGTGCATGTATTTGCTTGTGTGTAAGAAGTAAAGATGTCACATAGCTAGTGCCAAGTTGGCTTCATAACAAATGAGTGGATTTTCTTATTATTTTCTTATTTATTTTCTCTTGTAACAGGTGGAGGAGGAGGCGGAGCTTGTGATCGAAATCCTTGTGGGCGCGGAGGAACTTGTCAAGAAACTCCCATTGGACACATTTGTTTTTGTCAGGATGGCAGCATCGGTCCTGAATGTCCAGGTGGTAAGAAAACCGTTGTCTCTTTCATGAGAGTAAAGAAATCCCATCCAATCAGTTCTTTACTAAGTCGCATCTTAGTGTAAGTCAAGTCCGCAGAGCACTAAGTCCTGTGTGCGTAAGTCAAGTTTAGTGAAACAGGCCCCAGATATCTTATTTAGATTGAGGGTTTGTAATACGTATTAATTTTACATGAGCGTGTGATTCAAATAATTCTCAGAATGGTGGAACTTGCGAAGTATTTACTTTCCTTGATGATTATTACTGTACTTGTCCTCCCGGCGTCCTTGGCCTCAATTTGAAGTCGTTAAGAGGAACCTTTGAGAGGAATAATATCTAATATTAACAGAGAATGTTGACTCAAAATGTCTCACTTTGTTTATAATTAGGTGTTACTTATTACATCTCACACTTTCTGTGAGTAGTGGATGCTGTAGCAACTGCATTCATAACTTTCAGGGCAGTAATAAACACCTCTGCTCTAGAACAAATATGTGGTTGCATGGTAATATATATAGGGTCCAGAAACACTTATTCATAGCAATTGTAATGATAATATTTGTGATCATAGCAGCTGTTAAATCATGCAATAATTCACTGTTTCTTGCATAAGGTCACCTCTGAAATTGTTAACAAGTGCCATTAACTGAAGACTTGCAATAATTCTTCATTCATTTATTCACTAGATACTTTTATAACTAGTAAAATTATTTTTGTTAGCTTTATTTTTTCCTTCGTCTTTCTTTTAAGATACAAGTAGTAAACTGAGCTCTGAAATCTGTATGCAGCACGTTAACAGCAAAGTGACTGCCATTCTGACCATTCCTTTATTCAGAAGAAGGAAATGGTTCTTCTTTGTGAAATGCGTTCTTTTGTCCAGGGAACTGCACTTTCTATCAGATATACCATTACAATTAAAATCTCGCTGCGATAAGAAGGTGAAAATGTTATAATCATCATTCACGAATGGGTGCACTGCACATATGGCTTCATATGAATACAATCTTGTTGCATTGACATGAAACAGCAAATTTTCTGGGATAAAGTTTTATTTTTACGCTTTGGTCAATATACAAACAAAAAAAACAGTTTTTTTCAGCAGTCACCATCATCGGTCGAGACGATGTCAATCTTTCTGATGTTGCCAGAAAAACTTGATAAAAAATTCCTCAAAGCTTGACGAAGGAATTCGTATTTTCACGATGAAACAATACAATCGAGACGAGCTGTTTTTGCCCTCGTAGGGCAGAACAATTTGTAGCAACTTTTTGATAACACAGTACCAACAGAACATCCTGTTAAATATAATTAAATATAATAGAACAGTAGAGCCCTCCTCGAGATTATCGTCCGGTTAAAACTTGGCAAAAACATTGATGGTGTTAGAACTGATGTAAAAGAATGACTTTCAATTGTTTCTTTTTCTCTTCACATCTTAGAGGATTGTAATTCCATAATCTGTACAAGTCGGTTCGATCCGGTTTGCGGAACCAACCTGATATCTTACGGTAATGATTGTGAACTTTCCAGAGCAACCTGCAGGGATTCAAATATCCGTTTGCTGTATCGAAGACTGTGCGACGGTAAATATAATAATTTTTTACTCAAAAAATTTAAGATATTGATCATATTTTTGTTTTTATCTTTGGGGGGGGGGAACAGGAATATTTTTCACCCTTTTTTTTTCTAGAAAAAAAGGGCATTTTATATCTGTCATGTTATTTGCTATAATCCTAGTGAATTCATTCTGACAAAGCAAAATTTGATTGAAACTCACTTGAATTATTTTGTTATTACGTCGCACATGAACTGAATATAAACTGGGTCTTAAAGAAACCAATAGATAATTCCACCCACATGAAAATGATTAGATACTCCTTGATAACGTTCATATTACAAAAACAAGATTGGCAAACTGAGGCAATTTGTCCAACTTATTAAGATAGCTTGTCTTGAGATAAATTAACAATATTTCTGTGGTTTCTGAAACAAATCTCGTGACCCATGGATAATTCCTTTGTTATCCAAACATTGGGTAAATGCGACTCATTGGTTTGCGAACCGTTGGTTTAAACTATCACACTGTTGGTACAATTTGTTCAACTGTTTCATTGTGAATTGCTGCAGTAAAACTGTCACAATTCATCCATATCCATGGATATCTTTGTGTGGCAGTACGTGTTTCATTTTCCATTTGTTTTTCTTCTTCAAATTTAGATTCACAAACATTAGATTTTTTTTTCCCTCTTATTTCCAGAAACATTGTATTTGCAATCTAATTCCTTAAAGACCCCAACTGAAAGGTTATTCACAGCGTGTATTCAATACAATACAGAAATAAATTTTTTGGTGCAATTTATTTGAAAGCTTTCATGTAATCAGGGTCACATTGTACCATAATATGCTAGGAGGTCAAAGAATGGTCACACAGTCATGCTGAAACTTTTAACAAACCTCACTTTACTATGCTGAAATCATTCTTCTTTCACAAAAGCATTTTACTATCACAAAAATATTTTAACAGATGAAACACCCCACCCCCACCCCTGCCTAAAACACAAGGGGGGTAAAACTTTCATACTTTACTTCTCCTAATAGACGGTACATGTCCGGATGGTACGGGGCCAGTGACTACCTGTTTCGATCGTCCCTGCGGTGCCGGGAGATCTCCTTGCATATCTTATCCGGATGCCGTCTGCGTGGATAATTACTGCGGAGGTTGTAACGCAGACTGGTACCTGGATGGGGAACTGGTGGACTGTAATGACGGTGAGTCGATCCTCTCGAGTGTTACAGTTCACGTTACGGCATGCTGCTGTGTATGAATCGTAATTCTCATCACATATGATACAACACGGTCATGAAAGCCGCCTCAGTCTCTCTCACGGTCGATGTTTGGTCGTGCTTCTGAGGAGCTGATGTACATTAATGTTTTGTGTGCTAGACTAAGCAACTCTGTCGATGACCTTCACAAAGACTTGAATGCAGGGGCATAGCAATACCGGGAGGTTGGGGAGGGGGTTGGGGAGGGGGATGGCGAATGTACATACTGGTAACATTCAAACTTGTACTACACTAATGTAGTTAAGATGATGGTAGTCATAGCATCAGTTTTGAATCTATAGGTCTCCTGCCCGAAACAAAAAAATTCTTGTGGGGTAGGGGAAACCTGTTCGCTTTAATAGACCCCTCTCCAGGACTGGCATCAACACCACACCCCCTCCCCACTCCTCATTAGCGTTCTCCGCTTTGGAACGAGCTGCCTCCCGGAATTCATATGATCACGGACTTCACCTCCTTCAAGTCACACCTGAAAACGCATCTCTTTCAAGAGCACTACAAAGATGGTTTCTAGGATTTTTTAGATTTTATGTTGTTCTGTCGTGTTGGTTTTTAGGTTCTAACTTCATTTGGAATTTTCACTTTTTAGCATTCAAATTGTAGATTTTGTAGTCAATCTGTTTTATCGCTTTATGCTTCACCAGTGCTTTTAATAGTTTTTCGATCTCATATTCCTGTATATATCTGTAGATGGTATATGTATTTACTGTTTTTGCTATTTATTGTTTTATGTCATTGTATTTTCTAGATTGTTTGTAAAGCGCACAGATGCATCGTGCGTAGTGCGCTATATAAGATTTTATTTGCATTACATTACATTACATTATTGTAACCCTGGCTAAGAGTAGGTTGTTGAAATGGTCATTTCTGAACAAGTGGAGGATGGTGCTTGTCAAGCTTTGCAAACTATCTATTATTCGTAGGACAGTAGGTTGTTTTTTTTTATTTTAATGCAGTCTTTGATGGCTGTGTACGTCTCTTAATAGCAGGTCTCTTGAAGATGGATCAAACTCTCGTGTAGGCCGTACGTTTTAATGCAACCACATTTGTATCCTTCTCTTTCTTCATCTGTAGACACTGCTTGTCCCAATGGACTTCCACCGATTCCGTGTATGGTCGATCCGTGCACCTTTGCTAGCTGTACATTGAATCCCGAGGCAAGCTGTGTCGCAAACTACTGCAATAGGATGAGACCATGCCTGGCCGAGTGGTTCGATGAAGATGGCGACCCAGTGGAATGTGGTAAGGACTAACGGAACGGTCAGGAAACCTCGGTCTCTAGTAGTGTATTTGTCTCTCTCTTCAGTTATGGGTCTCGAGAAGTTAAGGAGAAAATTTATACTAAAATCCGGCTCTGTTTTTAAATGTTCGATATATAAGGCACTGTGTGGAAAAGCCGAAGCAAGGGACGATTCAATATCGAAGAAGTGAGATTATCTTGACGGACCAGCGTGCAGCGCCTGTTGTGTGAAACTGCAATTAGTTAGTGTATGACACTGTACAGCTCAGGAAGTCTGCATCCTACTCAGCCTGGCTGCGGGATGCTGCAGCCCCCGCCTTCCCCCTCCCCTCCCCCTCAGCATCTTACTTTTGACCAGTGGCGGAGCTAGGGGTATTGGTCAGGGGGGGTGAGAATGGTCTGTAGGGGCGCTTTCGACACTATCTAAGCGGAGTGCCACCATTGGTTGGCGCGGAGCATACAGAAATTTTTTGAGTAAAGATACACTCTAGATCGCCGGAAATGACCCTTTCCGGGCCTTGCTAATTTGCAGATAAACGAAGAATAAATAGGTGTTATCGCCATTTTGTCAGAAAATTACACCAACAAAATGTGACAAATGTCAATAGGTAGATGAGAGCGCAATAAAAAAGTCAATAATCGCAAATAAGTAAAAAGTGGTAAAAAGCTGAAAAGGGCGCCAGCAGTCCATTTGAGTCCGTCAGGGGGGGCATCCGCCCCCCCAGACTGTATGGACGCTCCGCTACTGCTTTTGACAGTACATAGTAAGGAATATGTGTTGATTTTCTTCCCAATATGACTTCCAATATGAAGTTCTGAGAGCTCTAGCACCTGGTAAATAATGTAGATTTGTTTGCATAGTTCCATATGGGATGGATTCGTTGTTGTGGTGTCAGTAGATCTGTGAGTCAGCATACCGTCATAAATGGATGTTATGGAAAGCCAGAATACATGGAAAACTCAAAATGAATATTTTTAGCTGTTATGTTAAAAAAAAACGTGAATTCATAACAATTTATCACACGGTATCTAATAGATGCAACAAAATGAGGTGAAAAATGACTTTCCATAAATAACGGAAAAATTTACGTCAATTCAGCTCAATGGATCAATGTTTGATTAATATTTGATCTATTAGAATATTGATTTTATCATAATAATTGTATTCTTCTAAAGAAAATAATTATAAACACTTGAAGTGGATTAAAAATACTCGAGACCAGAAATGCCGACAGCTGTGAAAACATATTTAGCTTTCAAATCTTTGGAAATGAGTAGTGGGGAGGGGGAGACAGGGGTATGACATTTTCTCGCGAGCCAGCCTTCGCGCTTTTGCCTTCATGTCGGTCCTCTGTCCCACCCTGTTGCTAAACAGCAATTTACCCAAACAGTCTTTACCAGTCTACAAATTGCTTTGCCAATTAAGCAAGATAAAGTTGATGATTCTCTCCCATTGTTTGAAATATTTGTTTTGTTTATTTTAGATGTTCGGTGTCCAGATGGTTTCCCAGCTTTGCCATGCACGAGTAATCCCTGTGACGGTGCGACATGTCCTGCGAATCCCAATGCAGAGTGTGTCCCCAACTACTGCGATAGAATCTCCCCGTGTTTGGCCGAGTGGTTTGACGCCAACGGCAATCCAGCCGATTGCAGTGAGTAGAGTCACCCTCTTTGCGATCTTCCCTGCCTGTAGAAAATACCAGGCATCTCCCCTGTTTTTGGGCCAAAAACAGGGGAGATTGAATATGCTATAGCCATACTGAACAATCCTCTGCACAAATTCATGATTTAAACACACAGTGTATTATTTCAGTGGTCCAGTTGTCTTCACACACAGGAGAGTAGTGTTGGCCATAAGAGCAACTTGTGTTTACAATCATACAGGTGGCTGGTCAATTAATTAGGTGTACTCAAGGATGAATCCTAATGGCAGTATTTAGGGTAGTTTATGCTATCAAGTAACAAATTAATAATGCTCGAGTAAATTTGAGTAGGACCGTTTTTCTATAGGCAGGCTTGACTGTCATGCATTTCTTGTTCCTAGCTCTTAGGTCATATTCGTTAAACGGAGGCTGAAGAACATATATATATAACTGTGATAATAAATCTGCTGTTAAACTTTACTTTTACTTAAACTAAATATAGTAATGATTATGATTTTTTTAATTAGATAGAAGCCACATTGCTTTGCATTTCCCACATTTAGGTATTAACAATTGTGATGTTGCATCTTTCTGACTTTCATCATTATATCTCTGAAATTTTTTTGCAAGTGCAATTAACTTAGACTTTGCAATAATTCTTCCTTTATTTATTCACTAGATACTTTATAACCAGTAATCTTGTTTGTTAGCTTTATTTTTTTGTTTTGTTTATTGTAAGGGAAATTGAATAATTGGTTCGTGTGGTTTTGTGTGTATATATTTGCTTGTGTGTAAGAAGTAAAGATGTCACATAGCTAGTACCAAGTTGGCTCCATAACAAACGAGTGGATTTTCTTATTATTTTCTGATATATTTTCTCTTGTAACAGGAGGAGGAGGCGGAGCTTGTGATCGAAATCCTTGTGGTACTGGAGGAACTTGTCAAGAAACTCCCTTTGGACATATTTGTTTTTGTCCAGATGGCAGCATCGGTCCAGAATGTCAAGGTGGTAAGGAAACCGTTTTCTCTTTCATGAGAGTAAAAAACACCCATCCAAACAGTTCTTTACTAAGATACATCTTAGTGTAAGACAAGTCCGCAGAGCACTAAGTCCTGTGTGCGTAAGTCAAGTTTAGTGAAACAGGCCCCAGACATCTTATTTAGATTGAGGGTCTGTAGTGCGTCTTAATTTTACATGGGCGTGTGATTCAAATCCTTGTCAGAATGGTGGAACTTGCGAAGTTTTTACTGTCCTTGATGATTATAACTGTACTTGTCCTTCCGGCGTCGAGTTTAGTCGAGTTTAGTGAGGTGCGGCTCTCCAGTATTTCTACAGAACGGTTATATCGGTGGTCCTTATGCGCGTGATCGACACTGTTTACGGAAGTCTGATTCAATGTGACACTCTGATTGAGTGAAATCAACTTTTCTACTCCATTTTAGGTTTCCTGGACAATGGTTAAATTTTAATACTTCTGCTTTTGTTTTGTAAGAATGTCTGACTCAAGTTGGCAAGTATGCCTGAAGTTATCCTTACCTAAAATTTCTTGTTCTGAAAACATTGAAGTTTAAAATTCTTGCTCTATATTTTTTGTCTGGTCTATATAGAACTGCCCTGTGCAGACCCGAGTACTACCTGTCGCAATGGTGGAACTTGCATACCCAACGATAACGGCGGGTTTATCTGCATATGTCAGAGAGATTTCTTCGGCGATAATTGTGAAATCAGTAAGAAGTTAAATTTTGCTTTTATTTAAACTAAATATAGTAATGATTATTAATTTTTTTTTTAATTAGATAGAAGCCACATTGCATTACATTCCCCACATTAAGGTATTTACAATTGTGATCATGTTGCATCTTTCCGACTTTCATCATAATATATAATCACAGTAATGATAATTTACATTAATAATTACTAAAATATTAAATATTACTGTAAACAACAGTAATATATTAATATTGATATATTCAGGAGGAGAGTCTTTGGTTGTACCATGTTAAAATGGAATTGAAAAAAGCTTGCTTTAAAGTGGAGAAAATATCTGGAAATTGACATAAAATTCCCCGGTTGAATTGCTTTGTATTAAAGCAAGTATTTTACGTCATGCAACCGAGACACTTTTATCACTTTATGAAACGTTACGAAGCTCTGTCGTACAGAAATCTCCACCGTGCATTTAATGGTCACCGTCATTATCACATTGCGCTATCTTTTAATGTGCTGTTGCATTGCTTCCATTTGTAGACATAGCTCCATGCGCCAGTAATCCATGTCTAAACGGAGGCACGTGTACACCTGGCGATGTGGCCTTCTTCTGTACCTGTGTACAGGGATTCACTGGAAGAACCTGTCAAGACTGTAAGTAAAGAGATCAGTTTATGGTCTATATATATAAATATATA
>JAIPMN010008694.1:28071-48767 GCA_020650975.1 Apostichopus californicus | reverse complement strand
AACATATATATATCATAAAACCTTCCAAAACAAGAAACTATAACTCCCGGGCTTTCTATGTTGGATATACTACTATAAGAGATTTTACGACAATACGTTATATTTCCAAAATTTCTTCCTATAACCAAGAAAAGTGATGGTAATAAACTTAATATGGCATTTTAAATGTGTGTGAATTATTAATTAGTCGGTTAATGTGATGTGACTGGGTCTGTCGGAAACGACATTAAATAGTGTTATTTGATCTGCAATTATAAGAGGGGATGATTATAACGACCAAACTTCCACATTCGATTCATCTAGCGCTTTCCGTTTAGATGAAATGATGTGCTTGCAGTTATCATCCAAGCTACTACATGATTGAGTTTAAATACACATATAATAACAATATGATTATAAATCATATGTGACATACAATACTATCCGAGTAATCCCCAATAATAACACATAGCAGCACCCAGATGTCTCCGTTAAAACATTGAAGATGAAATGTTAACCTCAGTCACAAAGATGTTTACTACAGAAAATATTCTACGATGAAGTCTAAATTAACATGGATCAATTGTTGCATGATTATACACATAATAAGTTAGTAGGGTAACCGTTGTTACAATTCACACAAAATAAATCAAACGAATCGCTTATTTACCGTATAACAAACCATGATTACATTTTACTGGGAAAAAATTAAAGCCTCTGACACAAAATTAGCAGCAAATATCATAAACAACGTCTGATTCTAATCCTACGTGATATATTGTTTTAATGTTGTTGTTGTTGACACAAATAGTTTATGATAAGCACTAACATACACTCACTGTCAAAGTTATATATTCACATGTATCACTGCAGAGTTATTGCATATATAACAAAATATTGCAAACTATAACAAAATATGACTTACACTAGACTAAAGCAGTCTTTACTGTATGGCAAATGCATTTCTATTTTCTTATTTCATTTTATCACATTTCAACAGTTTACACCAGCTAATCTAGTAAAGCACTGAGATACATGTATTAAATGTATGCAACCAAGCATAACAGAATCTATCACACCCATTAGAAGATTTCATCACCCTTCAAACACATACTAATTTTTCATTTGTCTTACTTGTAAAGAGAAGTAAACCCACACAACTGAAAATGGCAAATCTGCCTCATAATCTACTGACATAAAAGAAAAGAAGAAAAAAATGGTGCATACCTAATTTAAAAAGAGAGAAACTATTAATGAAAACTTAACATTTATATAGATTTATTAATTACATGCAAAAAGACTTTTTTTTGTATCACACTTTTGAACTGTAGAGATTAATAGACATATGTGTTAGTATACAACAGTAGATAGAACTAACATAACATGAGCCAAGCTGAACCTAAGCTGTTAGATGTAATGTATGCAAAATAGCATGACGAGAATCTTATCAAACTCACTAGCAGATTTCATCAAATTTAAAACACGTAGTAAGTTTGAATTTGTCTCTCTTGTTGTTATGCTGTTATGTTACGTTGCTATGGGAATGACATAAACTTTGGAATTCTGGGTTAAACAATTGCTTTATCAGTACCAGTAAGAAATATAAACACCTGGACTTAATGAATCATCAATATGGCTCTCATTAAGAAAACTGAGGGCAGAAGACCATAATAGCCCCACGGCCATGTGCACCAAAATTTGTCAAATGCAGAAGAAAAAAAAAATCTTTTTAAAAGGGCAAGCATAGTTTAGATTCAGTAAAGGTTTACTGAATTCCATAACTATTGGTCAACGACCACCTCTCAAGAGTGCACATTTTGCGAGGAGACAGGTAAGTGAGGAATTAAATTAAGGTTTTAACTCCTTCCAAGATAAACAACTTTAGATGGCCAAAAAAATGGGAACATAAACAACGTCAAAACTTGCCTAAAGAAAGGCAGACATGTTGCATGTTAGTAAACAGCTTAACCTGCGTTATACTAAAGTATAACACTATACTAAACTTCCGAAAACTAACTGGTGTTATCTCAGTAAAGAAAGAATAGGAAAAAAGTATTTTCATAGTACATTATGCATAAAACATTTGCATAAAATTAAAATCTAGCCAATTTGAAAGAAAAAATTGAAGGAAAAGTTGCTAACGAAACAATAGTCAACTTTTGAAGATCTTTTCTCACATCTCTGATACTTTTCAGCATTATGACCAATAACAGAAACAGGAAAGACCCCGCCTCCTTGTTCACACAAAGATATTAAGCAACGACATTTATTGCTTCTCTCTGGCAGCATGAAATATATTACTTGGTGGTTCAGATAGACTTATCAGCGTTGGTAAAGTTCGGTCAAAATACAAGATTACATAATCATCTGTTTGAAGTTTGAATATCATATATATGATAATTCAAAGAGATGTGAAGAATTATCGAGAGTGAAAATAAACATATTTCTTCCCAAGATCCTGAAATTGCATATTTATAAAGATTGCAGAAAGGTATATTATTAAAAAGGTGGATATAAAGTCATTTTTTTGAAGTTGTCATATTAGGAAGCTAAAATGAGAAAAAAATGCATGAAGTTTGAGAAAATTTGTCTGTCAGTACTGAGCATAAGCTATGATGTACAGTTCTTTGTTTGTAGTAGATTTTAACAAAACTAGATGAAAACATCTTAAAAACTATCAAAGATATGTATTTCTAGGCTGAAATGCTTCTGAACAGAATAGTTTTGGCATAAATAGCAAGAATGTCATCTTTATGCTTAACCAGTCCTGGAAGGATGTTGGTAACTAGCGGAAATGTTGTAAATGATACGAATTGTCTGTTTGTTTCAAATTGAAGCTTGTAGACCCATGCAAATAAAATTTTGTAATCATAGTTTAAACCATATTTTGAATCAGTCAACATTTTTTTTGGGGGGGGGGGGGTTGGTTTGGTTTTTTTTGGTTGGAATTGCTCATAAGAGGTTATTAGCTTGTCTAATGTATTCTGTGACAGTACGAATAAGACTATAAAACGGTGTATTACAATAAAATTGCCCGGACGTAACACTATTCTAAACCATATAGATAAGATACAACAACAAAAACAATAATCTGTTTATCATCAGGTTAGGTCTGTCCAGCTCCGAAGATAAAATTATCTTTTTGCATACCCTGACAGTGTGTGTTGGCTTGGCAAGTTATTTCTGTAACCAATTTGAAACTGAGAGAATCAGTATACTAAAATAAATATACCCATCATGCAGCACTCTTCTTAAGTTTTAAATAAAATGAAAGGAAATATGAAAGTGGGTCAACTTGGCAAGTTATTTGTGACCGATAAGAAAACGAGAGCAACCAGAATACTAAAGTAAAAATACCCATCATGCAGCACTCTTCTAAAGTATTAAATACCATTAAAGAAAATTTGAAAGAAGAAGTTTGAACAAAGCCAATAAGATGAAGAGATTTTCTGTTTCTATTTGTTATTTGGGTGTGCATCAATACTAAACTATCGCCATTGTTGACAAAGATGCCCTCTAACTTGCAACTCGGTTTGCATGGGAAACTAAAATGGTTAGGCTGAAATCTTCCATATAGTTTATGTATTAGGCTACCAAAGTTAGATGCAGTGTTAGATTCTCTGTAATAAATAGGAACGCTTTACATTGATGAGTTTGCCAATCACAGCGAGAAAATTTCATTCTGTATTTCTTCTACTTTTTTTTCTAATCCTTTTTACAATTTTGTTATTGTCTACTCAGAAAGAGAAATTCACACTGAAATGTCACTGACAATTTGTGAACCTTGATTTGGAACATTGATGTGCGTTCAATATATCTCCGTTTCATGCCTTATCAAAATACTCCCTTTTGCCACAAAATACTGGTTGCCTTAGCAAAGAAGTAAGATATCATTGCAACATCCAAACAGCCTACAGTTTAAGAACACACAACATCTGTTGAAAACAAAAGCTGAAGAAACTAATTTTGTTCTAAGACTCTTATTTGTTTTTACCAGCCTCTAAGAGAGAAGAATTTCATTTGTTCTAAAATATTTGCAAAAGCCTTGCTCTAAATATCTGCAAAAAGCCTTGCTGTTTCTATCTTGAAACACATGTCAATATGGGCCTAGAATTTTTTTGTCCTTTGTCTCTATAAGTGATTATATGAAAACTTTTAAGTTGAAGAAAAGAAGAAAATTGGAAATGTACCGGGAAACAATTAATCTTTTTACATCAAGGTTGCTGTGGCTGAGTCTTGACCTCAAATAGACCCCAAATTTTTCAACAAAATCCTGGTTAACCTTTATTGATATAATTAGAAACCGGGTGAACCGGAATGATAACAAGAGTGAAGGGGGCATGAACAGCAAGCAGCAGTAGCCTCTCTTGGTTTTAAAAAATGATTCCACATTAGTTTAAGGCGCTTCTGCAGTTTTCTTTGCTGTTGATCTGCTTGGCAACTTTGAAGGAGGATAAACTTGAAGGGCACACAGGGCCAACTGTCAGACCAATATAATAAGCCTTTGTTTAGTTTGTAAGGTAAAATCTTCTTTATAAAGTTTTCCACCATATTTCTTACAAAGTTATTGTAATAATATTAAAAACATTACAATAGCATATTAAACCACACATCTGTCTTAACCTGGCTACCACCTCTAGAGTCCCCTCGCCCCCCCTCTCACCCCATCATTAACCTGTGTCCCTCATTTCATTATAACATGTGACCAATTTTATTTTTTTATTGTTTCTTTTACATGTGACCAATTTTGGCAAGGACACCCCTTGATCTGTATCATAAATTATGACAACGGGGAAGATAACATTTTCGGCCGAGAGCATACCGGAATTTGGATAAATAGTAACAACACCAAGACTCTTGCTACACTGTTGATATTCCCAACCAGAAATAAATATTATTTTACTATAATTTATGTATTCATTAAATGTGCTATTTAAATAAATTATGCATAAATAAAGAATACATGTTAAGGACCATCATTACCCCAGTCTCACATTTATGAAAAAAAAAGTTGTTTGAGTTGATGATAATAAAACAACATGATCTTCTCACACACATGAAGCCCAACACATGAAAGCTCACTGCTTCCAAAACAGAACACGAGTATCTACCACCAAAATTAACAAAATCTTAAGAATGAGGCCAACTTTTGCTATCTCCTATACCTTTCAAAAAGAATGTTACTGAGAAATAATAAGGTCCACTCCACTTATCGCGGACATTCAAGACACCAACTGACCATTATAGTCGCTTTGTCTCCAAACTTCAACCACGACTGGATGGGTCGATCGATGCTCTAGCCTGGGGCTTCCGGAATTCAGATCCGCAACTAAAATGTGCTGCACAACGGGACAGAAAATAATGGTGGTGATCAAACGGAGGAGACAGATGGAAAAAAAAAAATGGTGTTCCACCTGGAATGCTTGACGATGACCTCTCTTTACACCATTTCGTATTTATTTGCATTGATCAGCTTGGCCAGACAGAATGAGAGAACGACACCGAGAAGCTGGAAAGGAACAGAGATAAGAAACCATTATTAAAACTGCCTCCCTCTCTTTTTTTTTGGGGGGGGGAAGGAGGGGTTGCTCTTTATGCAATCACCATTTATTACTTCAAGAAACATTTTGAAAAACTTTTTCAAAACAAAACCACAATCAGAATTTGGAAATTGATACTTTATAAGCTTCACAAATATCAATATTTTTGTATAATTTATCATATATAGATAACGATATTCGGCTAGTCTTAGGGAGTGATGTGGTCAGAGCTTGTTGGTTATTGATCCTTCTTCATCAAGTTACAGATGCAAAAAAACTCAAGTAGTTTACAGGGAAAAACAGGACAGATAGGCGGCATTAAGTTATTAAGTACTACATATATATTATGATATCCAAACTAGTTGAGACCCTGTTAAGAGCTGATTACAAAGACCCCTGGTATTCAATCTGGGTTTAACCCCCCCCCCCCCCTTTTAGGCTCATCAATGTAGGAAGGGGGGAAATGTCAGTATTGTGGAATTTTGTTGTTGAAACAGCGCAAAATATAAAACCATTGTACAACCGAGGAACCTTAGTCATAGAAATAGTTATCAAAGCGGTTGGGCAAACCTTCCCCCCCCCATAAAAAAAATTCCTTCCCTTGGCTGCAAATATCCACCCCTTCAGGAAGTGCAAAAAGTCAGAAAACAAACTGTTAACTCAGAAAAACTCAGAAAAAAAGTCGGATTTAAAAGAAAAAAAAATTATCATGGCCCTATTGAGCTGACGTACCAAGAAGACCAGTGTGAAAATTGTGGTTAATAAAGTAAAAACAATCAAAAAGTTTGAATACCAGGGACAGAGGATTATTATCTAACCTGGAAGAAAGCAAAGGCAATGCAGACACCAGACATCATGGTTAACTTGTTGTCCAGAAATGATGACACTTTGGTATAGCAGCCCTGTCAAAATTAAAAAAGATAAATAAATATATTTAATAAAGAAACAAATTAATAAATAAATATATCAGGTTAAAGCTTTTAGATATAAAAATGAAAGGAAAACCATCCTTAGCAGAGACAACGTTGTCTTTCTCCAAACTGACACTTCAAAAGTGTTGACTAATACAAATATTTACATAATCAAAGAGGCTCATTATACCTTTCATGTATCTCTAAAGTTCACTGTTGTCGCAACTAAATTCATTTTGGGGAAGATACTTCTAAATATTGTGGTGATGAATGTTACAGTGAGGAAAATTAGAGGTAGAGAGAGACAAAAACCAAATGTCACCTGAGAGCGACACATGACAAACCTTTTGATAGACAATTAAGGTTCCGTTTGAGTTCTTAATCGGTACCGATACAACTGTATCGTCGCATTCGGGCATGGCAGTTTTGTTACAGCAGCTGCCGGGGGCAACCTCTCCCTCTGCCATGTGCTCTTGGTGCCACTCTGAATCCGACTGTAACCATGTGGTGTAGTTGGCAACACCGCAGCATTGCAACTAAAATGGAAAGAAAAACACTAGTTAAAAAAAATCTTTTCAGGTTTCTTCCCCCCCTCCACCCAAAAAAATTTAAAATAAACAGAGACTTTAAATTTTTGATTTTAACAATTTTTGACTTCTTTCTACTGATTAGGATTGCCGATAAGCTCCATAATTAATTTATTTCATCAAATCACTTTTGTTTGTAAGGAAGTAGACTATAGTACTTTATAATTTTTAGTTGTCTATCAATTAATATTCCATATATATATAAAAAAAAACACTTTAGTGGGTAGGATACATATTTGGTTAACTCACAAACTTGCAATTAAAAGCAAAATATGACATTTGTGAAGGTGTGTCTTTACTCATATCATTCTGTATCATTCTCTGAACACCAATAAATTGTTATTGTATGCTTTGATCACAAACAGCATTTATTTTTGGAAATTACGTAGCCTCTGTTGTTTTTAGTTTGTCTCTGTTTCAGTAGAAAGCTTCACTGTCGATTCTCACAATTATTTATCGGCGAATAAAACAGTTGGGACAGGGAGAGACATTTATGCACATTAGTCATAATCATTAATTGCTACATTAATGTGAGAAATACGAAAAAAGGGAATATTACCAAGAACACATTCAGTGCCCAGCTGGTACCTGACATGCCATAAAAAATATAAAAAAATAAAAAATAAATTTACAAAAATCCCCCTTTATTGAAGTCTTTTGTAATGACAGTTTTATTGCTATTTACTGCATTTTGAAATCAAATTCAACAAAGTAGTTATGTTGACAAAGAAAATAGGACGGAGACCAAACATGTAGATAAAGTATGAAAAGTTGGGTGGATGGACAGCCGGCATTCCCCTGCTACCTACCCTCACCTAACCGGTAAGCTTAGGCTGCTAGGATTTCCCTACCCATCCCTACCCTTAACCATACACTTACTTATTAAATCCACAATATATTCTTAGATCTCCTTAATCAATCAAGGAAGCCCATAGAGTTCAAATTAGAGAGGAGTTCGAAAGTGCAACCATCATGTTTAGCTTTATATGATGGAGATCTTTGTGAGGAACAACTCTGCAAACACAGCTAAGAAAAACCTTGCTACCTTCCGGAGACATCCTAAATGTGAAACTCGTCATTTTGTAAATCTGTAAATCTTTTTCCTTCTTCGTGTTTTATCTCTCTGTATTTTATATATATAGTTTTACAATTATTTAATATTATTTATATTTTCAGCATGTTTGACGTGTTGACACTGAAACAGTAACGCCATCATTTATAGTTCATCTTAAGAGGAGACTGAATATTTTTAGATTCAGCATTTGCCAACCATTTGCCAAACCATTTGCCAAACCATTTGCCAAACCCATCTCCCACATACAGAAAACAAATATTTGTAAGAAAATAAAGAGAACCATTATAAATTGAATCAATCACGAGATGACTCACTAATGTCATATTTAGACTTGCTCAAGTCTCCAGCCTTTCTGTGTGAAGATATATTTAAATTTGTGATATCTCCCAAGTATGTATGTATGTATTTTTTTAGATCCTCCTGCAAGCAGGACACTCGCGAAGAAGCCATCATTGGCTTATCAAAGCCGCAAGCTGACCGAAGTCAGTCTTTTAGATTCATATTTAACGTCAATGATTATGAAAAGTGGAATAATGTATTTTTTTTAGCTGTTTGGGGAAGTCGTTGATGAGTTATCTCTATCATAAAGATCAATAATGATGGTTGGGTTATTGTCTCCTATGTGTCTGTGATTTTATAAGAGTAAGTACGAATATTTATAAAAATGAAAATCATCCACTACACAATGAATTGACATCTCTATTGAAACGACTAACTATAATCTAAGAAACAAGTCAATAACTCCCAAATACAGAATATGTGCTCACAAAAAAATTCATTTGTATACCAAGCTGCTTTATATACATTCAAAATGGCAAAGTTAAACCTTTATTGTAATTTTAATATTCAGTAAATGTGTTTAAATATTTCATTTTCTATACTAATATTCATATTTTAATTTTATGTTTTAAATGAACTTTTTACTAATTCATCTTCAATTTTCGTAATGTACTTTTTGAATTTTTGATGTCCTTTTTATAAATATCTATAGTTATACTGGAAATAAATAGACTGAAAACTGAAACTAATACCGTTGACTGGACCCTGTCTATAGCCACATGCACGTCGTCGACGGTTTCTTCGTTGTATTCCTTCATGCTCTTATCCAGACCTGCCTTGAAGCCATCTTGAAGCTAAAAAGAATCATATGAAGACTTCAAAATTACATTTGTTAGGACTTTGAAAAAGCTAGCAAAACTTTATATAAACCGTATGGATGTATTACTGTAAAGGGTGTGAAGAGTCGCGCACAAAGAAAGGTTTAATGCCGGTAATCTGACCTAGTTTCGAATGAGGTGTAACAGAAGTATTAGACACCACCATCGATCCCAGAAAATACACACACAGCTTGCTATCGTTTGTAATTAGACACTAGTGTACAGTCAGTACATACAGCTGTGGTCAATACCCACAGCACAGTGTATAAACGATACAGAGACGGACATCTCAGGTCCAGCTAAAGATAACAAGGTATCACGTTTCATTACTGTCTGCATTTTGTAGCGACACGAACAAAACGTCACTTGCAAGCAACAGAAAGTTAACTTTAGCAGATGGCCGCACGCGGTTTGGGGCGAGTCTTCAATGCCTTTAATGGCAAGTGTTACACATGGTCAAGATGAGGTAGTCAGAGAGGGCGCTCTTCCTGTACCTCAATAACAAACGATATACTTACATGAGATGAGGAAAGAGGAATCTTCGTTACCACGGGTGATCCTGTAGGTGAGGGCGGTATTCTCATCTGGATCCGTTGCGGACAACGTGATCACGGGATTCTTCGTGTCAAAGTCCTCACTTACGCTGACGTTGTAATAACCTTGACCGAAAGATGGTGGAGTGTCGTTTAAATCTATTATGGTGATCACCGATACGACGGTGGTCGTCCTCTCTGGATTACCACCGTCAGAAACCTGAAGGGAAATTTATGAAATAAAACCACTAAATTAAAACAAGTAATTAAACTAGCAGATTTATAATTTAGCAAACTCTTTCTTTAACTATAAGAAAAAGTATACAACCATAAGATGTGTGATGTGCTGCACTGCGAATAATGACTGCTGATATTGTCAAAATTACACGCTTTACAAACAACTACGGAGGTTAAAGGTCACCACTGATCCGGCGTCAATCGTAAGCTGCTTTTTACAAATTTAACACCAAGAGCTGGATCAGATCCTTCCATGATCCTAATCTATGGCGGGTCAAATCTTGGGAGTCCAATCCACGTTTACATTACAAATTTAATACTGAGTGCTGGGGTTCAACACTGTGTTCTCTATCTAATGCAAATTGCGGCCTGAAGCACTATAAATAAACGACATTACAAAGGTTACTATGAGACAAAACATTTATATTTAGAATAATTGAAATTTAATTGAATGGGTTAAAAAAATCTTTGGTGTATATCTGAAACCATCTTGATTTAAAAAATTCAATTATAAAAAGAGAATAATGAAATGATTCATCCTTAGAATTTTTATGAGAAATTTATTTATGTGTAACCATAGAAACTGTTTCTAATGAGCAACCAATGTATACCGAGGAAAAACAAAGCAATCAAACCACTAACGATAATGTTGATTCGGTATTCATCACTGAAGGAAGCATTATCAGAGTCAATTTCACCAATCAGAATAATCTCTCCCGTTTCACTGTCGATTGTAAATATACCTTCGGATCCTGTTGAAAAATGTATATCAAGAAATCACAATCACACAAAGTGGTTAACATCTAATGTCACAGTATCTTCATGTCAAAGAATACTGGAGTGTTCTATCAAGTTTTACACAATGTTTACAAATTAATGCTTGAAAAATACTATAAAAGTCGTAAAGTCACACAGGTGGCTGTCCTGATTAAGATTGAAATCACAAAGGGAAGATAATTCTCAGCCTTTGCAAAAACCAAATAAGAGGGAAAAAAACAACATTTGTTAGACTCCAAGTTTGGTTATTACATAAACATTCATTAGTTTGTCACAAAAACTTGGATATTGCTAACATATAATTAGCTAAGGTTAATGAAAGGTTATTTATGTGATCTTTTTTTCGCCAAAATATTATTCTTGCATATCTACATTCACTCTCCAACTTTAATGGACAAAGCGAGCGAACAAACCAAGGGAAAACAATTATACGTTATTTCTTCGTATTGACTTAACCCTGCCCCCCTCCCCAAACCTCCGACCCCCTCCACCACATTCCCAGAGCCCGTCCAATTCCTTATACTAATGACATTCATCCATGCACACTAAAAGTTTGCAATCAGTCACTGTTTCATGAACACAATTAATGACCGGTACATGTTTTTTACTGAAATCATTCTTTGACTTACCAGGCGGCTGAATATCTGAGATGATATAGATGAGGGGTGTGTCCGGACTGTCGGGATCAATGGCTGTGATCTCTCCCACCACCGTACCAGGGGGTTCCCCTTCTGGAAGGTTAAATGGGAACTCGGGGTCTGCAGTCGGAGCAAATTCGTTTGTATCTGTGACATCAACAATCAGCTGGAGAAGGAAGAAGGCAGCCATGATTGGTCAAAAAAGCAATTGAAAAATAAATGACATTACAGCAAAAAAAAAATCAAACTGTACTATTTAAATTAACAGTTCATGGAGATTAGGAGACCCAGCATTCCTTGATGGAAACAGGCTGGGGCTATCATCTCTGAAGCAGAACATCGATGCGTTTCTAAAGGTTTTCCTTAAATTGTCAAAAAATTTAATCATAATTATTGAATAAGAAGTGTGACATAACTTTATTAGTATCAATTTTAGATATCATATTATATCTTCTGGAACCTTGATCAACTTTTAATTTTTACACTATACTCTTTCAACCAGTTCGTATCTGTGAAATGTAGTTGTAGGAAGTTGAGCTAAGATCAAAAATAACTCTTGACATGTTTCACAACCTGAACATGTTACAGACTTATCTTAGCATTAAGAACAGGAATGATAATGTGAAAAAAAAAAACGACAAATTTGGAAATCAACAAAAGATGTAATTTTTCACTTACCGTGGTGGATGTTTCTCTTCTGTTATTGGAAGAGCCAGCGGGATTGTCCTTGGCTGTGATGATGAGAGTGTACTGATTCACCATCTCCCTGTCCAACCTGCCCAGAAGACATACTTCTCCCTAAATGAAGGATAAAAAGAAAGAAAAAAAACAAGAAAAAGGTCACAATTTAGCTTCGTATTTTTATTGTTAGCATAAATGCTTTGTTAAGTACTGGTTACTCATTTTCTGTATCAGTAGTTGTACGATAGTCTCACAATATCACAGCAGGTATAACCACATTGTTTTTCATGGCCAGCTTCTTACTATTTTTTGTCAACATTATAGATTTAACTCTTTGCAGTATTTTGATTCTTCGCAAAGAGAGAAGGTAACACTTTGGTTAGCCTAAGGTTCAATTGCAGTTGC
Source organism: Apostichopus californicus (assembly GCA_020650975.1). Classification (NCBI taxonomy): domain Eukaryota; kingdom Metazoa; phylum Echinodermata; class Holothuroidea; order Aspidochirotida; family Stichopodidae; genus Apostichopus; species Apostichopus californicus. Next base: position 36,247 of record JAIPMN010008694.1, on the reverse strand, counting down.
AACAGCCCTTATACACACGGTGGTCCACGGTGTGCTGCAGCTAGTGCCTAACAGGAATATAGTTCTGAAAGTTATTGAGCATGTGCTTAATATCTTTAGCTTCACATTTAAAAAGATAGTGAAAAGTCATTATTTGGGAGCACGGCTCCAGCCGATCAAAATAAGCAATTGTGGCTGCCTGGCAATGCCCGGCTTTGGTCACACAGATATGAGTTCTTTCTCATCAGACTATGACACTTTACATTCAGCTATATGTTTATCTCTTTACCGTTTCAGAGCTAATCTCAAAGAGGCCGTCTCCTCCCGACAGTGTGTACGTGACGGCACCAAAGTCCCCCGCGTCCGCGTCGCTGGCTACAATGAACGTGAAACACTCGTCGACAGACGAGCTCTCGTTGACCATGGAGACGTACATGGTCTGATTGAAGCTTGGATTGTTGTCGTTGATATCGGTCACTCTGAGGTTGACGTCTACCGTGCTGGTGAGAGCCGGGTCTCCGCTGTCGCTGACGACAACGGTGAAGTTAACCCAGGAGATGTCCTCTCTGTCAATGACCTCGCTGATGGTAATCACACCTGGAAAGAAAAAAAACATCAATTTATTAGTTCTATATCCGTTGCCAGTTTTAATAAATATTAAAGTTTTGAAAAGTTTAAAAAAAGTATAATGTCTTGCCCAAGGCAGTCATTATGAGTTGCTTATCGGGGCTGGACATCCAACAGCTCCAATAGCTATTCCCACTGACAAGAAAATGGGAAAATCTCTCCTTTGTTTTATACTAATTTTTTTTTGGGGGGGGCATTAATTTCTATTAATATGCAAACAAGCAAAGGAAACAAAATCCCTACTTCTCAAATTATCAAATGAGTGAAGATCCAGCAAACTCACCAGTATCGGGATCGATTGAGACAGGTAGGTCGCCTTGGTTCAATATGCTGTAGGTCACCATCCCACCGTCTCCCTGGTCAGGATCATTGGCTACCACCGTGGTGATGATGGTACCCTCCGATGACTGTTCCTGTAACACGGTGACCCTGATTGGTTGAATTGCAGGAGCATTGTCGTTCGTGTCTGTAATGATGATCTGAACCTCAGCTGATGAGAAAAACGATTAAATCTATAAAAAATAAACTGGGAAAAGATAGACTTGTGATCATGATGGTCAAGCCTGCCTATAGATAAAACAGTCCGCCTCAAATTCACTCGAGCATTAATAATTTGTTACTTGATAGCATAAACTACCCCCAATACTGCTATTAGGATTCATCATTGAGTGCACCTAATTAATTGACCAGCCACCAGTATGATTATAAACACAAGTGCTCTAATGGACAGCACTACTTTTATGTGTGTGAAGACAAGTTTGGCTTTCCAGCTGAGTTAATACACTGTGTGTTTAATCATGAATTGGTGCAGAGGAGCGTTCAGTATGGCTAGCATTAATACCAACTCCGGAAGATATTCAATCTCTCATTTTTTTGTTTTGCCAAAAACAGGGGACCCGGTGGTATTTGGTAGAGGCAGGGAAGATCGTAATGATAGGTTGAAAAGGCGTTTTCTTTTCACAATGGTTGATATTGATGTTTTTCTCTTGCAGTACAGGCTTCTTATGAGACTATTTGTTCTATGGTGTTGAATATACGTTCTATGACGTATTATCAGTTGTTTCTTGCATTGTATGCTTAAACTGTCAGACGAACTGCACTTTCAATGAGATATTATAGTAAGAGGGGCACTCAGTTACCTCCACACAATACCAACCACATTGAAGATAAATATCACACAATCCTTTTAGCTCATGAACTTTACTTTTTAATGAAAAAAATGCATTTACATGGCCAACAAGATTCTCTGTAATGGATAGTTTGAAAACATTAAAGATAAAAAAAAATCCAGTGATCTGAACTTGTTTTTGTACCGTTTAGTATTATACAAAATCAAATCAACACATGACTTTGTAACAACCAACAACCAACCGATGTCAAAATCATTTCTAAAAACCTGCAAATCTTAACTGTAAAGTAATACTTGCAACTTTTTAAATAACAAAATTACTTAAAACATTAATTTAGATAAAAATATCATCAAATGCTTTCTTACCGTCGGGATTACTGGTTCTCGTCTCCGGATCGACTCCGTTCTCGTCGACAGCCGATATCACCACGTTGATCTCGCTGACCGCTTCGCGATCGATCTGTTCGATCAACGTCAGTTCTCCGGTTACTGCGTCGATGCTGAACCAGCCGGAGGAGTCGATCTCCGAGGTGACGTCTCGGCCGTTCTGATCCAGGACGATGACGGAATCTATCAGATATCTGACCATAGCGTTCAGGTCGGGATCGTTGGCTATGAAGACGTTGATTGTACGTGTTACCTCCGATTCAGATACTCTGACCGTGGTCTCGGTCTCTGTGAATGTCGGTGGGCTGTCGTTGATGTCAGAGAGGTCGATGACCACGGTGCCCGTTGTGGTCATTTGGGGCGAACCTTGGTCCGTCACAGACACGGTCAGGGTGTACGAGGGTGTCTGTTCCCTGTCCAGTACTGCCCTGGGGGCAACCTGTGAAAGGGGGAAAAAAGGATTATATAATAATTTCGTAAATTTGAAATTACATAAGGGATATTTCATAACATCGAGGTAAAACCAACTTGATTTGTAAGTTTTCAATAGACTTCTTGTACAATTCTTCTTCACATGGTTATTTAATAAGAGAATGAGATGTTGGCATGCTGGTATTATTCATACACATTCATCGCTATTTAATTTCTACTCGAAGGCATTAACACGTTGCAATTAAATACACGATATATAACAGATGTTAAATATCTAATAAGCTCGTTGACTCAGAGACCACTTAGTGTGATTTTAATTTTTCCTTTTTTTTACTCACAGAAATCCAGCCAGTCTCCGGGTCAATGATGAATTTATCTTCTGCTCCTGTAATGATGGAGAACCTAACGGCATGTCCATCGCCGTCGGTAGCTGTCAACTGACCGACGAGAGAACCTGCAAGAAACAGGAATTAAACAACGGTTGGAATTATAACTAACAAGGAGGGATATATCCGCTCACGAATAAAGCAGTTGACATAGATGAAATCACATGTCACAGAATGAAGGAAACATTGATCAATTTATCATTAGGATTTGATACTTGAATAATGTCTACTCCTCGTAAGTGAACCTAATACTATCCCAATGAACAAGATCCTGCCAGTTTTATTAAACAGGAGACTGTTTTAGTCTTAGCATTTTAAAACCATTTGAGCACCCACTTAATTGTCTCTAGTAACTGTCTCGTCCACAGGGTCATTGCAACATTAACCTGACAAGTGAGATTAAATTTTGGCAGGCATGACACATTTTGGGATATGCCGTATTCAGAGTCTGAACTTTCCTTTCTTACAAACAGATTGAAGTATATGGAAGACTTAAAGATATGTATTTTGACAAACTTACAACATTTTAGGTCTAGTAAGTCCATATTACATCCATGAGATGTATTGAGCAGGAAATGTACCGTACCTATTGCCAGATGCATGATTTAATTTTCAAGCAAAGTCACATAATCCGTATTAAGCATAGACAGTGTACTTAAATATCATTAAAGTTAACTGCTACAGTCATTGCAAATGATGATGTAACATGCTTGTGACCCATGCAGAGAGATCTAGTTTGGATTAAAACTCGAAATTGCCACCAATGAGTTGGAACAAGCTGCAACCATGACACTTTTAACCTGCGCATGGTTTAAGATATTATTTCAAGTAAACCGCTACATAATTTATACATAATTACTATTGTTATTATTATTATATATTAGTTAATGAAAACATCATGGAGTTAAGCATGCCATGCACACACAGTAAGACATGACGGCTAGATAGTTTACCTGGAACAGAGCCCTCTGGGATGGTGTAATTATATTCACTCAAGTCCAGAACCGGTTCGTTATCGTTGGCATCGAGAACCGTAACGACGACCTCTGCTTCTGCGTAACTGCCCTGCGAGTCTGTAGCAATCACAGTAAATGTGTACATTGCTTTGACCTCTCGGTCAAACACTTCTGAGGACCTCAGCTCGCCTTCAGGGAAGATACAAACATTTATATATTTTAGACAGTTAATGAGAGAAGCAATATCAACTTTTTATTACAGAAAGAACGGATTGTACATTAAAACAAATGAATCGACAAGTAAGAATATGCACGTTAATTTTCAAATACTCTGAATTGAATATTATCGCGCAATGCATTCTTAAAGCAGGTTTTGTGCGTTTTGCAAAATTGATAAAATAACATCTCCAGTAATGGAACTTTACTGAAGCACAGACTGTTTGGAATATTAATAGTTACCTATTGAGTAAAATCAAATAAACACAATTATATTTAATAAGTTAAATAATAAATGGAATAATACTACTTTTCAATGTCAGCCTAAACATTTGCAGACAAGATGACTTTAGTCACCAAATCGGTGCTGACGAAAAATCTTTTACCTGATAGTGGATCGATCATGAAAGATGCTGAGTCATTCCCTCTAATGACATACATGATAACACTGACCTCATCAGAATCGACAGCTCTGATTGGTCGATCCTTAAAAGAAAAAGAATTAAAATTGTACAGATATGAAAAATAAATGATACTTCACATAAAGAATAAACAAACATAAAACAAATAGCATAAAATCTGACAGAATGTTCCACGGTAAAAATATGTCTTAGAAATATGTCTATATCTTCCAGCTATTTATTATTGTTATCAGAATGTGTAAGCGCTACTACTTTTAGCACAGTATTTGCACGACAGCATGAATAAAATGAAAAACATACCATAGATACTAGGGTACCGATGAACGAGTTTTCCAGAATGGTGCCTAGATATCGATCGGAGGGAAAGGTTGGGGGTACATCGTCAGCATCGGACACTGTAATGGTCAAGCTCGTTGTCGTCTGTGAAAAGCAGGAAAACCAAAAATGCTTAAAGAAATCACAACTATTCTTCCCATCGCTGCCACCATGTCATATTTATGTTCAGGAAGACGTCCATATAATGAAGGAAAAGTCATTCTTGATTCTTGAACATATATTTCACATAACGTAAATAACCATAAACAATGACGTGGAGAGTCATAGTACAGTAGCGTACATGAGTATTTATACTTACATACTTAATGAGATAACATAAGATATAATTGGCTAACCAGCATGTTATCTGATTGGCCTATAATATAACAGTGTGATTGGTTATATGACAATTAGACTTAGGACGTCTCATCACAGCCTCATACTGTAAACTCGTTTCAAGCTTTACAAGACATCGGATGTCTTTTAGTTTCCATTTATTTCGGGCAAACTATTCGGCGGTTCTTGTCTCTAACAGCATAACCTGACGAGTTTAATCTTTACATGAGTGGTAAAATATTGAACATTTCAAATTCTGTAATAGATCAATGCATGCAGTCACCACTTGGTCGTGATATTTCAGTGGCAGGAACGTAATCTATCTTACCGTTCTGGTATCGTCTGGGTTGACAGGGTTGTCATTTGCTTCTATGACCAGGTCGTAGCTGGCGATGGTCTCTCTGTCCAGTGTCTTGTTGATGTAAATTTCTCCATTCTGTGCAGGAATAAAATTTGAAATACTTTTTCATAAATTTGGATTTCATAAACACAATGACAATGGCTTCACAAGCGCTTTGCATAAAGTGCTCTATAAATATTTGCTTATTATTATTATTATTATTCACAAAGTATTCATACAAAATGGATTAGCAGTTTACTAAATGTCTCTAAACTTCTTTATTGAAATAATATTTGACATAAGCAATTTTCCCCAAAATGTTTTGATTAAAGCCCCCTTAAATTATGAAGCTAAAGTGACCTGGAGTCTTTGCAGTATCAAACCAAAACGGTTATTCTAAATCAAGACTACATAACCGTAGTAAAGTTTAGTTAATTGTTAAATAATGGAAGTCTTCACTAGAAAAGTGATAAAACTATATGACATTAGTAATATATCAATAAATTTATAAAATAAATTAAAATATATATAATATAAAATAAATTTTGTTTAGAAAGTATCTTAATCTGAAAGAAATTACTTCACAGCTAAAGGTGAAACCGACAATTTGCTAAAACTTAATTTAGCAGCTTCCTGCATACTTTCACCTGACAAGGATGGTAGAATTTACTCCAATATGAGTTTAATATTTTATGAAAGGTGACCAAACATTCCTCCCCCAAAAAAGTACTTTTAAGTATTTTTACTTTTCTTTATAGACATCCTTAACAGTAACAAATTGATGCAATTAATACACTGTTAGGAAGTCACTTACATCTGGGTTTATCCAGAAGACGTTATTTGTGTTGCCATCGACGATGCTGTAGGTCACCACACCGGGAGGTCCCAGGTCGGCATCGGTTGCTACGGCGATAAATGCCAGTGTTCCTATGGTAACATTCTCACTGATGGTGAACGTGTAGGGTGCTCCCTCGAATCGTGGATTGTTGTCGTTAATATTGATAACGTTAATAGTTACGTCTCTCTGGTGGATCAATAGCAAAACAGAAAGAGAAAATAAATCACCAAATTTTTATCCTATAAAAAAAACATAGTTGTTTTTCAGCATGTATTTGGGAGAGAACTTCAGATGACAAATGTTGTCTCAGCACATAACAGGCATGAGCTTTTTCCGCGAATTCGCGGAATATCCGTGATTTCTTTTCTACCTCGGGGACAAATACTATTATCCTAACACACTGTAACGTACGCAAACTGGAGCCTATACCGCAATTTTTTGCAAAGTTCTGTGATTTTTTTTACCCAAGGCTCATCACTGACATAATTAAAGAGATTCTTTGTGGTATTTCACAGTCATCCTCAAGACAATGAGATAAAAACGACAATTATTCCACCAAATCCTTGTTCAATGTAGTCACACCGATGAACATAAAAAATAATGTAAAAGTTGTGATAATACATTTTTGGACATTTAAAGGTCCCTTCAAGAAGTCACTTCAAGTAGTCCTTTCAAGGATGCCAGCTGACACACAAGATAAACTCACTGTCATAAATGTACAGATTGAATCAACTGTCTGACAGTTTATAACAAACATTTTGAGCATTAACTGGGTGCTTCATACACACCGTGTTGTGAAAGCCAAGATAATATATTGCACATATCCCTTCACTGACATCAAAAGCTACATTGCCTTTGCATCATGCATAACTTACTTACTTACTTACTATAACTATACTTACTATACTTACTATAACTTTAAAAGGATTCACCATGATAAACAAAAGTGAGAAATATTAAACCAAACTTCTGTTCAAACTTCTGATCATTGTCTGCTTACCGTAGACTGAAGCCCTTCTGCATCCCTGGCCACTATAGTGATGTTTATCTGTTGCTGTTCTTCGTAGTCCAGAGGTCTGTTAGGGTTCACTGTTAGGAGCCCAGTAGATGGATTCAGCCTAAAATAATCTGTCAGGGCAAGAGACAAATGAAAAAACATGAAATATTAGTTGTTGTTGATTTCTTAAATTAATTTCCACTATTTGAAATGTTAAATTATTCTCCAGAATACAACCTAATTACTTTGAATCCTTTGCAATGATTTATTTTACAAAAAAAACAGGATACCACATAATTATTTGCAAAAGACTAACTTACCTCTAAATTCCCCAATGAGAGAGAAGGTGACCATTCCACCACTTCCAAGATCTGGATCTGTGGCTTGGATGGTGTCGATGAAAGCATTAATAGATTCTTCCAGGATGGAATAAGGCCCGTACTGCTGAGCCGTGAAGGCTGGAGGTGAGTCGTTGATGTCTGTGACGGATACAGTAACCTGTAAAAAAGCCGATTTATTATCGTTTAAAGTTGATCAAGTTTTGTCAGTGGTGTAACAAGACGTTTCATCTAAGGTGGGTAAAGGGGATGGGAAGGGCATTTGACTGGGAGTATAAAGGGAGAAAGTATATTTCATAATATATTGCTTACATGGTCTGCAAATACCACCAGCCATGACCTTAGCTTAAATGTACAAGCCCTTCCTCTCCCCCCCCCCTTCTTCCATTGGGTTTATGGTATGCAAATACCACCAGCATTGACCTTAGCTCAAATGTCCAAGCCCTTCCTCTCTCCCTCCCCCCCTTCTTCCATTGGG
>JAIPMN010008694.1:0-28061 GCA_020650975.1 Apostichopus californicus | reverse complement strand
CCCCCCCCCCCCCCCTTCTTCCATTGGGTTTAGGGCTCTTAGAAGCATATAACATTAATGTGAAAATTGATGGGTGTCACTGTATGATGGTGGAATCAATGTTCTTTTGCTGATAATATAGTGAGGCCAGCCTGTGAGGAGGGTTCATTCCTTCAATAAATTCCTAATTAAATGGACTTCACTGGGATACTATACAGAGCGGCTGCCATGATCAACCATGTAAATGCACCTCAAGGTAAAATGACTATCAAGCACTAGTAAAAACTATTTAACCCCCTCATTTCTCCATCCTCTCTTCCTCCTTCCTCTTCCCCATCTTCCTCTCCCAAAACTAAGTTAATTAACATCTTTGAAACCTATATATAAACTGAAGTTGTTCTCATGTACATGACACTTTAGTATGAATATAGCATCAATGGATATTTCAATTATTCTTTACCGTGGTTGACGATGTCAGTTTGTGACTTTATTGTGATAGTACAAAGAGTAAACAACTATGATCAACCATCATGAAAATGAACCTCAAGGTGAAATATCTCATAATTATGTCGCAGTAGTAAAACTATTTATCCCTCCACTCTCCCTCCTATTTCCTATCCTTGTCTCCCACAAGTTCACATTCTTTGAAACCTATCTACAAACAGAAATTGTTTTTATGTACACGACACTGTAGTATGAATATACCATCACTTCATGTTTCTATAATTCTTTACCGTGGTTGTAGATGTGAGTCTCTCCATCGGATCTGCTGCTTGGTCAGTAGCTGTGATGACCACTATGTACGCGTCCAGGGCTTCTCTGTCCAGCTCTGTGTCCGTCAACAGATGACCCTTGAAACAGAAGCAAATATTGTCACTTTACACTATATATCACATGATGAAAAGCACACAAGAGTGGTATTACCTATAAATTGTTTCATATTCACTTCTACCACACTATAACATGTGATGACAAAAATTGCAAAGAAGAGAGTTATTGTTAAATAAAAGGGGCTATAAACTGGACGATTCAATTAAGAAATAAAGCATAACACGGGAGGTGGGGAGGGGGAGAAGTGATAAGGATATTTATCCATACCTGAATGGGGTCAATGGTGAAGAACTCCGAGTTTGATCCGGTTACATTAAAGCGAATCTCTCTGTTGACGCCAAGATCTCTATCAGTGGCTGCTACCGTGGTAACGATAACGGACCGCAGTCCCTCTCCCACTTGAGCTTCATAGGCATCCTGAGCGAAGATCGGTCTGTTGTCATTCTCATCCAGGACGGTGACATAGACGGGAACGAAGACCTTGGTGATTTTGTCAAAGAGATCATGGAAGATTTACTCAAGAGTCTCACAAATAAAATAATGCTCGGTCAAAGCAGAGAGATGATTTCATCTCTTGCAACATAATCTGTCAAAATTTCAGTACCCGGACACTTTCCATTGTAGTAACCAAACCAATTTAGCAAACTGGAATATTAATTTTAAAAATTTGAAACTTTTGACTAATCAACATGATTATGACCTACATTTTGTTAAATGACTTGAGCAAACATTTAATACACAGCATAATTTTTTTTTTATAAATTTATTAAAATATAGTCGATAAACTTGTTTTTCTTAAGTCAATATTTCCTTAATATCATGACGTCTGTCTAGCAGACCCACAAACTAATTATTTAATAAAACACTCTCAAACTTTCAGCAGGATAATTTTCTTCTATTCTTGGGTTTGCTTTCTTGAGGAGTAGATGTACATGACCAATAATCCTAAGGTTTATGATTGCATCCCATCCGAGCTCTAGCTAAAATCAGTAACTTGTATCAAAGACATGACCGCGCAGTACCAACCTGGTATTGGTCATCGTAACTCAGGTCCTGCAGCCTAATGGTCAGTTGATAAGAGTCGACAGTCTCCCTGTCCAAGGAGCTGGTTAGGGTCACCTCGCCTCGGTTATTGACCGTAAATTTGCCTTCCTCGTTTCCCTGGATGATGGTGAAGATGAGGTCGTTGGTGGCCGTGAGATCGCTGTCTGTCACGGTAAGTGTAGCCACGGGGGTAGAACTCAACACATTCTGGAAGAGCGAAGAGGATTTGTAAGAAAAGGATGAACAATGAGCATTCTATCACATCCTGTCATTAAAAGTATCACGCGGCAGCAACAGCCACAAGAAGTATATTACAGACAATACATGAAAAAACTTATACTAGATAGGGAAATAGAAACTCAAACTGCTTGGAATGTCTTGAAAGTTATCGGGGTGCAGGGAGGGAGGGGGGAGGGGGGAGGCATCTATTTAACAGATAATTATACCAATGGCCAAGTTAAAGGAATCTCAATCAGGAAATTAGACGTTACATTAATTTTTAGGATGATACTGAATTTTACCTCGAAGATGTCACCACTATAGGAGCTGGTCGTAAAGAGAGGTGCATTGTCATTAATATCGCCGACAGAGATGCGAACTGTCTGAGCGGACTCCAAAATAGGCTCTCCGCTGTCGAATGCTATAATCTGAGGAGGAGAAGGAGGAGGAAGAGAGACGGTTCAAAATTAAAACTGGGATGGATCTCTGTCAAAATGAATTCAAGTAGAAAATTGGAGAATCCATTGCAAAATTGTGCCCCATAGAAGAGTCTTTCAATTATTATTTTCTGCTTTAATAGTCACAATGGAAGCATTGCGTCATCTTAACAGACCTACCTACCCGTAACCAATGGGTTTGGGAAGAAACTGACAAGTATATCCAAATACAATTATATAGTGAGAGAGGGAGAGAGCTTGCTTTATTAGTGGTGGTGGTAGTTACCAGATAACAAGTAAAATAAACGTCCTTCCTTAGTCACACAACTGAAGCAGAAATATTACTTGACGAACGGTGAGTGAGTGAGTGTGCAAATAATTTAAAACTTCTGATTTGCTTAGTTTCCAATACTCACGGTGATGTTATATTCGTCTGTGAACTCTCGATTGAGGGGTCTGGTGGTGATGAGAGAAACGCCTTCGCTGGTCGTCCTCAGAGTGAAAGCGCCCTCTCTATTACCATCACTTATTCGATAATTGATCTGCAAAGAAAAATAAATAGTGCAATTTGATAGAGATTTTCTACTTACTTTGAGTCAATATAAGGTATTTAAATCCATTTCAACAAGGCAGCTCGCGAATATACATGACAGATCTCACATTCAGCTTGTGTTCAACGTAGTGTAAAATTGTAACACAAATTTTCTTGTGTAAAAATCCAGCATGTATTTCCCTAGTTCCTGAATGCATATGTCATCGTTCTCATTCGTGGTAGAGCGAGATAGCGAGAGGATGAAGCATTTCAAACTTAAGCAAGATCTTCTGATCTGTTAATATTCTTACAATTCATGAAAATCGTGCTACAATTTTTTTTATTTTCACAGAGAAATTAATTTTTATTTGATAGCGGAACCAGCTCACGATTCCCAAGTTACCTGTGCATTTTGGTTGATATCTAAGTCCGATGTCCTGATTTCCCCGATCACCGTCTGTGCTGGTGATCCTTCCATTATGGTGACGTCCTCGGGGAACTCGATGAATGTGGGAGCGTTGTCGTTGGCGTCCAGGACGGTCACCCAAACCTGCAGGGAAAGTCAAATAATCATGCGATTGGATCTTGGTATTATAGGTAGGATAGTACCATAAATTCCTTCACGAATCTATGATCATGGTAACATTTTTAAAGTTTATAGTCAAAATAAACTCACAGTTAATAAAGTGTTGGTTTGTCATTTTCTTGTATTTGTACAATGTATTTGTTACATATTTTGGTGGGCAATAAATTAGCACCTCAGAAGCACAAGGTGACAGATGACTGTGTATTCAACAGCTTTAGTAAATACATTACCTAATTAATTCTAATTTAGGTGAAAAAGAGCAACCCTGTTTAACAATACCTTCAGGCAGACAATTGAAAAGACTTTATCAAAACTTATTTAGAATATTTGATCAATTATCATTAATCTTTAATACGATTAATTTCAGTAATGACGATCTCTGGAGTATATCGCAATCGCCACAGAAAGAAGATCATTCACTAACAAAATAAGAAGAATGTTTCTAAAACACTTACTGCAGTCGAACTGGAGATGGTCTCTCCCTCCGCAAAAACCGTGAAAGCAAAGAAGTCGTTATCCTCCCGATCCAGAGGGGACCGGATGATAATTTCACCCTGAAGCAAAAACACGAGACTTTGTTGATAAAAAGATTTTATCAAAGCTCATATTACCTCAAATTATAAAGTGCTAGGAAAGCATTGAAAGCTTTAAATACTGTAAAATTCTATGGACCTGTTGACATTATGGTTGGCCAGTTAACACTAGTGCCAGATCAACTTCAGTATGACTTCAGTAAGTATGAAATGGAACTCGAAATGAAATCTCCAGTTGAAACTGAATTTCGTTCCATTTTATTTTGCAGAGGTCTGTGAAGTCAACAAAGCTCTCAGTAAAATTTGTAAAAATATTTTGTAAAAACTTTGCTCTCGGTAATAAAAGTAAAACATGTCAAATACAAAGATGAACTAGGACCAATTGTGTATTTACATAAAAATGTATAATTATGACATTATATTTGCAACAATTGTGTTGGAATGCTTCATCATTGCAACAAGATTTATCCAAAGAAAATATTTATGAGTTTAACTCTTATTAGCGACGTAAACATCACATAGGTTTTAGTGTCAACAGGGCCTAAAAGGATGATCAAATTCATTAACGTTTTATACATCATAATTTTGATCAAATGAGGCATACATTAATCATGATAAAGAATAAGAAACAGATTACAGATTATTGTAGCTAGTTTGTTTAATACAATTATTTGAATTTGATAAATAGATTTAATTCCCACTTAAACTATTGCCAAAGCAGGACAGGGTACTTACAGTTGTCTCGTTAATGACAAAATGCATCATAACATCGGGATGAGCGTTTGGATCCAAAGAATAACGAAGGTTAGCTGGCCTGTTCTCAACTAATGCTTGAACCTTTCAAGATAAATAAAAGAAGAAATTTGATTATTTAAATAAAACAAATAGTATGAGATGTTAACATAATGTCCCTCTGAGAACAATTATTTACATATCTAAGATCAATTTGTAATGGAGGTATTTTACAGTGATATCTTTTGCTACCAGTTGACAGCCTATGTGTCCATCAGGGCAAATTTTTAAGGCTATTATACTGTTTGTCCCTTGGACAACCGGGTCTTACATTTTGGTTGTCAGAACAGCAAATTTGTTAGTCAAACAAAATGACACTGTATGGGGGTGCAAAGGGGGGGGGGTAAAGGGGGGCGAGATATCTAGGTTTGGTTAATAAATCACATGCTGTGGGCTAGCTGTGGGCCAGTACAGCTCCCCTATCGGTGGATCATTGGCCTATCACAAATTTTGGTTTATTTTCAATATCTTTAAAAGTGATGGAATGTACAATCTGAATTTGATTTTAACAGCTAGTCATTCAAAGGACATCCTACATCATACCAGTCTCAACAAACACAACATTAATCTGTTTTCAATACAAAAAAAACTTTATACCTGCACAACAAATGTACCAGGTCCCAGATTTTCAATAGAATCTGCTTCATATCGTGGGAGAACAAACACAGGAGGGATCTCCCCAGCGTCTAGAATGTTCACCACAACATACGCGGTTCCTACGTTGAATGGACTGCTCTGATCTCTCGCCTGGACAGTCAGGTTAAAGGTCATCGTCTCGGAGATGGACGGGAACTCTGAAGACGTCCTGATCTCTCCAGTGGTTGGATCAATGTCAAAGAAACCCTGATCGTCACCTAGGGGTGTCAAGGAAGGTAAAATTAAATCATTTAGTATTAAAGCATAAAAAACCAGCTCCAATTGTCAGGAAAGTTGAAAAGATAAATTAACAAGAAGTTTTCTTGAAGAAAGTCATATTTTACCTGCTATGATAGAATATCGGACCATTCCTGCTGCAAGGAGGTCCATATCCCGAGCCTGTACGTTGATAACTCTCGTTCCGATCTCTACGTCTTCCGTGAGATCTAACCTAGAGTAGATGGACTGGACGAACTCAGGAACCACATCGTTGACATCTGTGATTTGTATGGTGACCACAGCTGGTGAAGATTCAGAAGAGAAATTGCGAAAGTAATATTAGAATATATTCGAATAATACTGCTTGAAAGCCAGTAACACGAGACACAATAGACAAAATATCGTTTTTGCAAGTCTCTTTAATCGTAGGAAACTCCTGTGACTGAAACATTCCTCCCCTGACTGACCCCCTTCCATCATCCACCCCCCACCCCCCCCCCACCCAACATTGTGCATCCAACTGTATTTATTGCAAATTGCTGCTAAAGGTCTACCAGACACAAATGCTGCTTTCATCACATTTATTTCAAATATACTTCAAACTCATGACAATTCAGATTATTTTTTTTCATTCCATTAACTCACCGGAATCTGTCGGCAATGACGGATTGCTGGGATCAAATGCCTCAACGACCAAGAGGTAAAAGTCCAGGGTTTCCCTGTCCAGAGGGGTGGACCCCCTTGAGATGACCCCTGCTGCATCGACCGTAAAGACCCCTCCAATGTTACCCTGGACGATACGATACATCACACCAGAGTTCACCTCTGTATCTTTATCAGTAGTTAATACCTGCAGGTTACAAAATCAATGAAAGGGTTTTAATACAAGGACTAAATGAGGATTCAAAATCATAATGACATATTAAATTTAGTCTGAATATATCATGTAAGTTTTGCAATGTTCCACAAGGTTTTTGGGGAAGGCTAGTAAAAGACACAAAAGAATTAACAAGGTTTCTTTGCCTACCTGGACAATGGCTACACCTTCCCCAATGTCCTCTGCCACAGACTCTTCGGGGTACGGGTTCAGAGTAAACTGAGGTCCGTTATCGTTGACATCTGTGACGTTGATCAGGATGCTGGTGGTACCTGTCCTCTGTATGCCTCCGACAGTCGTATCTACCGCTATCACACTCAGCGTGTACATGGATTCCAACTCGTGGTCTAAAGGAGAGGTAATCTCCAACAGACCGGTGTTGAGGTCAAGGGTGAACGGTCCTTCCACGTTACGCTGCGACTCAAATCTGAAGGTGATGTCACCGGAATCCACTATCGATGAAAAGGAGAAAATAAAATATTCATAAAAATTTCATAAATGCTGAAAATAAAAATTATAATTATATTATTTGGTGAAGAAGGGAGGAAGGGAGAGAGGGGGATAGGGCGTAAGGAATCGTTTGAACAAATATGCCTTAAGCAGAAAATATACCATCCAGCAAAGCAACAATTAAATATTACTCTCTCAATGGGAAATAATTAGTTGATAGCATGTTCATGGCTCTCTTATAATTTCTACTTGTAAATAAAGTTATAATGGCTTATCAAAATCAAATGCCGTACTGTATATACTTTAGTTACCCTAATTCAATTATGAAACAAGAATACTTTTGAAAAAGTTTACGGCAGAAGTACTCTAGACTCAAACAAACATATTAACGTACCTTCATCTATATCCGTAGCAGAGACTGTCAATATTTCTGTCAAGAGAGGGAAATCTTCCGGGAGAGATGCTGAATATTCACTGAGGTCAAATATGGGGTCGGCGTCATTCACATCACTGATGGAGACATTCACGGTCGTGGTGTCCATGAAGATACCGTCAAAGACTACCACTTCAAATTGGTAAAAAGATTGAATCTCTCTGTCAAACGCTTGCGTGGTGGAAATTTCACCGGTCGACGGGTCAATCGCAAATCCAGGAACTTCAGAGAAGAACGAGAAAATGTGAGTTCCGACCTGGTCAATGTCTGTTGCGAACACCTGTAATAGGGTGAAAGTGAAGAAAAAAGCAAAATATTGCACCAAGTTGTAATATTCCTAAACATGTTATCAAGGTGAATTTAGCATGTTAGCTACACACACATACTGTATATATCAGCAAGGTTTATAGTCAAATACACATTGTGAAGGAAAGCTGCTGTAGTGAGCTCTTGAAAACCCTTCGTGAAAATTGCCAAACTTCATTGCTTGCAATCAAAGCAATCAAGCAATTGAATCAAGCAATTCATTCAACAATGAAGCAATTCAACCTTCATTGCTTCCAAGCAATTCATCGCTTCATTGCTTCGTGAAATGTAAAATGATACATACTCCAATGTGACAAAGGAAAAACTTCCGAACTATTGCCATGCAAAGCAAATTCCAATCCAAGTAATAATATTATCCAGTATCCCATTGCAAAATGCTATGCATTATGGTCAGATTGATATGCAAGTGCAAAGAGGGACAGTAGAGTTTGTACACTGGAGCCATAGTATCCTCTAAAAGACATACAGAACCTTCTGAGTCAAAGTCAGCAGACTTTGAGCACTAAACTGGTCCCTGCAATCCATCACAATATATATACATTCAAAAAATATGTTAAAACTTGAAAAGGGTAAAACTAAGACATTTTTGGCTAGAACTCATGATAGCAAGTACTGCAGATAACCTTGCTCTACCAACCGAGCTCTCCTGCCATTGGTCAGCAGCGATCAATATCAATTCTTTGCATGAGCGGCAATTGAGAATGCACAATAACTTGTATACTGAGAATAAACCAGGCCCTGCGATGAACTTGGGGAGCAATCTCTCCGCAACAGCCATAGCAAGGACTCATTACTGACCCCATATCCCCCACCTGCAGCCCCTCTCCCCCCCGACCTCCAACCCCTAACTGTGGAAATTTGCTCTACAATCCTGACGGTTTAATTGTAAGTTCTCACCTGTCCAACAGGGAAATTTGCTTGTTGATTTTCTTCCACGACAAATCTGTAGGGATCTTCCTCAAACATGGGAGGGTTATCGTTAACGTCGGTCACTCTGATGGTCACGGTGGCCGGAGAGGAGGCCGGACGATTCGGATTACCGTCTGGAATGAAACATTAACGTCAATGTTGAAGAACTCGAAAGGAATGAATAAACACACACAGTATTCAGGGACACTTTTACCAGAAGCATACCTACAGTACCATTCTATAAAAATATTACTTCTTTCAAAATATGATGATATAGCCACTCACAACATGTTGCCATGTCTATATTAATGTCTCAATCAACTAGTACATCGGGATGTATTATTGAACATTCATTGTCAGACAAAACAGAGAGCACTTTAAGAAAGAAGCCATTACGGCATGTTTAACGATGCCACTGCCTTTTATAGTTTTTATTCATGCACATGTGATATCATTCTACATTTTACCTTTCCATCTGCAATGGATGGTTTGTTGGTGTAGCATAAGTATAAGTGTTTTTGTTGAGAATTAACAGTCTATTTTTATTTTAGGATATTCCACTTGATCTGTGTAACAGTGAGAGAAGCAGCCTGTGCCCGTTCATTTAGATGTTGGGAGATGTTATAATATCGTGTTTATTTATTTTGTTGTTGGGAAATGTTACGTTTTCATGTTTATTTATTTCCATGTTCAGAGATGTTATGTTTTGGTGTTTAATTACTTGCACATTGGAGTCAGGATGTTATGGTTTTGTTGTTTATTAATTGCAATTTTTTTAGAGATGACATTAACGTTGAAAAAAACATCTCTGCATCTGCTTAAAAATGTTTTTCTTTTATAACGAGAACATCACTTACTGTCAGTAACAACAACTGTCAGCATTATTTCATCCATGATTTCCCGATCCAATTGACCAATCAGGAATATTTCTCCGGTGTTTGGATTAATTTCAAACGACGGATTGTTTGGACTCAATGAGTATATCAGCATGGAATTGGGACCAATATCAATGTCATCTGCTTGGACCTGTAAAATATAAGAAAAGTCTCACTGACTCACAGTACTTGACAAATTTTCCTTGAAAACAATGCAACATCACAGGCCTGCAAAGTCTATTACACTTTGCATTTATATGTGAAATAAATCATGATATATTTTTACACTGTATTAAAAACTTCCAAAATCAGCATATATTGGCAGCTAAATCATTACGTACCACACAAGCATATAGTTTGTGTATTAAGCACAGCTCAAAATCATAATTATTTTATAAATTAAAGCTACTTACATTACATTACAACCACTAATCATCCCCACCATATCTGATACTTTTCCACAATTAAAGTATAATGTATACACATGGGAGATTAATCTCTTTGGGTCAAGATCGATTCATCCTTGTTGCTAGGGATATTTGCCAGTGCCTGCAGATTTTTTCTCCTTGACACGGTGCCTTATTTGTGGTACAATGAATCATTGTGGTCTGCAGTGGATTAAAGGGAGTGAAGGATTGCGCACAAAGAAACGTCTGATGCCAGTAATCTGACCTAGTTTTGAATGAGGTGTAACAGAAGTGTTAGACAACACCATCGATCCCAGAAAATACACACTCAGCTTGCTACCGTCGGTAATTTGACACTAGTGTACAGTCAATACATGCAGCTACGGTCTTCAATACCCACAACACAGTGTACATAGCAGCATGGACATCTCAGGTCTAGATAAAAGATAACAAGGTATCACATTTCATTACTGTCTGCATTTTGTAGCGACAAGAAGAAAACTTTACTTGCAAGCAACGGAAAGTTTACTATTTTCAGAGGGCGGCACGCGGTTTGGGGCGAGTCTTCAATGCCTTTAACTTGTCATTTCCGTAATAACAGGATTACACTTACTCTGACAACAAAGGAGTTCATCTGAGACCCTTCGGACAGGTCAGCGTTGTAGTTAGTCTGCCTCCAGATTGGATCGTTGTCATTAAAGTCCCGGACATTGATGTCCACAGTACTCAGACCAATGTTGAAAGGGTCAGCTTGGTCTCTGGCCACTATGGTCAGGGAGTAGAAATCTCGGATCTCTCTGTCGACGACGGTCCTCAACGTAATGTCGCCGGTCACTTCGTCGATTGCAAAATGGCCTGGAAGATTAGAGATTACAATTTAGACAAATAGAGAGGGGATGAAAAAAAAATAGTCAAACAAGAAATGTTTGGTGGATGAGAGCACCTCTAATTAAGCTAGACATTCAGAGAGTTGTTCTTTTTGTCGTTTTCATTTGTTACAAAACCATTCAATATAATATTAATTTGAACTTGAAAAACAGACAACTTGATAAAGATATGCTGGTAAAATTTGATTATTTCAAATCTCAAAATATAGAGCCCTTCTATCAGTTCCATACTGATGCATTGAGACAAACTTTAACAAAGTCCTATCTGACAATCTTTACAGAGTTGATTTGCATTTTAATATGATCGGGCTTCGGCAAGAACAACAGAGACGAAATGTTATGATGGAAGGATTAATCAAGTATAACTTTAGACAAAACTTGGAGATTACTATCATTGAGCATTGTTATCTACATTAGTGACTATTGAGTGATATGGACCTATTATCGCAGTTTTATTGCCTGGTTGGTAGCAGAATGGGCCACTCTATCAAATAGGCATGTTTCGGGAACAATTAATAAAATCATGATTTCGGCCAAAAATTGACAAAATCATAAGGCTATATACCCTTACCAAAATGTCAAATTTCGACCAAAAATCGAATATTTCCGATTTTGATCAGGGATGGATTATATCGATTCCAGTAACTCATATCTGTTGTTTAATCCATAAAAATCGGTTGACTGAGCTATCATTTTCATAAAAATGACATTTGAACATTCATATCAATATTATTTAATTTTCTATATTGAGTGACTCACCATCAGCATTGCCTCCATTGATTGAGTATCTGACCTCCCCTCCTGCTCCAGAGTCTATATCCGTAGCACTGACACGGATGATTGTGAAACCAGGCTCCGCAATCTGTGACGAAAAACAGACACCAGGTTCTTAGGAAGTAATATTGTATTTATCATGATGAAATGCCAAATTAATTTAATTTTATAGTGAGAGCTCACCGCAGATATGAAATGTTTGGATAATTAGTTTAAACTTAGCTGAAACATCTGCCTGTAAAAACTACATCTGTAAAAACTACATCTATGAACATGACATGAGAAACAAATTTATGAATATCTTTTGTCAATGCCGAGCCTTAGAGTAAAGCATCACTACATCAGTGAAATATCTGTAATGAGAGAAATGCCCAAATTTAGGACTTATGTTTAAAGGAAGACATGTGACTTAACTTTCTGCCTTTTTGCAGTAGGCCCTAATCATTGAACTCACTATTGAGTATCTACCATGATCACTAATTTTACCTCCATCATAGCTAAATCCATCTCAAACTCTAGTAAATTTATCCTGAAGAACACTAGAACATTGTAATCACAAATAGCAGATGAAGCAAACAACATTCCCTTTTATAGAAAATCTAGGTTTTTTTTTTCTTTCTTTCTTACTTTGTCGCAGGGAAAGTTGAAAAACAAGAATAATATAGTAATATATAATACCTGAGGGGATTATGCGGCACACAACTACTAGAGTAACACTCTATTGTCCGCTATAAAATTTATGAGACGTGAGACATGTCTTACAGATTAGTGGACTTACCTCATTAACAGAGGCATTGTACTTGGTCATGGTGAAGATTGGAGAATTGTCATTAGTGTCCAGTATATCAATCACTACATCTATCAGGCTGGAACCAGTTCTGATGAAAATAAAGAAAAAGCAAATTCTGTATGTTTGAAAAAAATCTGAGTACATTGCATCATATTATTTCCCCTTCGACCAGATATATTTACATTACTGTACAATGTCCTAATGTGCTATACCCCAGTGCTATGGTAAAGTGGATGAAGTTGGTGGCATGAAAAAGAAGCAATAAGACAAAAATCTAGCATCTAAGAGATTGTGGATTCGACCCTTGACTGGCCAAATTAAGATGGCTTTTCATCCAGAAGAAAATCCAATGTGAAGTGTATGTGAAGTGTACCACAATGTGAATGTGTACCAATGTGAAGTGTGTACACAAGTGTGTACACTTCACAATGTGTACCAATGTGAAGTGTACCACAATCGGATTCTCCCACATATATATGTGGCTGCTTAGTGTTGTTTCATTCATTCATTCGTTCATTCGTTCGTGCGTTTGTTCTCTGGTTCGCTATTCATTATCATTACCATTACCAATATCAGTATTAGTAAAATATGAAGTAATTCCTTCTTACCATTAAAGACAAAATTAGTGGATATTTATCCTCAAAAGTTTATAAACACAGTAGCTTCAGACCCGATCCTTATATGCAAAGTAGACTACTAGATACATCTTAAATGGAAATACAGAAGGTCTTTGCTACATGTCATTTACCTTTTTTTTTCATGACAATTTTACTTTTGTTTTATAAGAATTTAACCAACTGTGATCATGGTGCTTACGCAAAGTAAATAATAATACAATGTATGGTAATAATATTTGATGGCAAGAAAAATATGGGGCAAAATGCAACAGTGTGCTTTAAGGAATTCAAGTAAATCCCAGAATTAAAGTAAATCACGGAATTAAAGTAAATCGCAAACGTGACAAGTCCATTGGTCCTTTAAGATAATTAAGACTTACGCTGGTGCTATGGGTGGTGTAGGGTTGGTTGCTTCCACCACTAGTCTGTAACTCATCTGAGAGGTCTCAAAGTCAATGGTCGGTGACTGAGTGGTGATGTCGCCGGAAGTGGAATCAATTCGGAACAGTTCCTACAACAAAGAGGTACAGTAAAATAAATTTAAAGTAGTAAATATATAGTATTCATATAGTAAATAAGGTGTTTCGTAGAAGACCCTATGAGTTACTCTCTTCTAGTCGAAACGGAAACAAAAATTTGGAAGAGAACTGAAGCCCAGAGTGAGTGTGTACTGAACTTTGGTGATAGACTCCAACATTCAACCCGCGTCACCAAACATGACAACATTCGGAACTGCCCAAGGTTTTTGGAGCTACAAATATTGTAGAACATGCCAACCAATCAAAGTTAATTCTAAGTTAGTTTAACAATTTACTAGTCTGAATATTAAGCTGCATTGTAATTTTCTAAAACCACCTTTACCACATACACCCCCCCCCCCCCTTTTAAAGCCGCATTCTGCACTGAACAGTCAAAATATTGTGATATAAGGAAATGTTTAAAGGGTAGATGAGGGTATTACCCAAAATATATCAAGCCTGTTGCTTTATTGTCCACCAAAACTGTAGTGGAGATGAATTTAGTTAGCTCCTCAAGATTTAATCAAACTTTTTATTTAAACTCCTATGATGACAACCAATACAGGAACTTATAACAGCAGGAAAGTCATCAAATCTGGAAGAGATCTTACTGATAAAAATTGCAAGAAAACCCTGTGGCAAATTCTGAGCCAAATGACATATTTTTGACAGGGAATGACAGATAATACTACTCTACCTGTTCGTTTCCTTGAACTATACTGAAACTGATCTGGGCATTCTGGTTCGAGTCTCTATCTGTGGCTGAGACAGAGGTAATGAAGGTTCCAATCGTAGCGCCCTCTGTCACACTTCCCGAGAATGACGCTGTGAAAATAGACGAAATCAAATCAACGTTTCAAATCATCAGCAAAAAAGATGTTATAATAATATTAAAAATAATAATAATATTTGCTTTTTATATAGCGCTTTATACCAGCGATAGGTCTTAAAGCACTTAACAGACGTTATATCACCCCTGGTCAATGATAACATGTCCCAGAGACAATCCCTCCAGTCGGCAGCAGTTATATACTGTGCCCAATGACAAGTTACCTCACAGGTACCCATTTAACCCCTGGGTGGAGAGAGGCAAGTGAGATAGAGCATCTTGCCCAAGGACCCGACGTAATGAACTAGGCAGGAATCGAACCAGCAATCCTTGGATCACGAGTCCGACGTCTTAGCCAATTGGCCACCAAAGACAAAAGAAAGATATGATAGTTAACTAACAAACTAATGAACCTTTCCCATTCATTAACTAAAAATGGAAATTAAAAGAACACCAAAATATTGTAAAAGCTCTTTGTCATTAATACTAGCAGAATGCTTGGCAAAATTTTCATAGTAGATATGAAAACGAGAAATTTAATAATCAAACACTGCTATAATTACAAAGTTAAAGTTAATTACCTTGGTCAAATATTGGATCGTTGTCATTAACATCTTGTAAATTGACAGTGATTGTTGATGTCGCCGATAGATTCTCATTGGTTATGGGATTGGTTTCTCTAGCGATGAGCTATTGGGTTTATAAAAGATTGAAAAAGAATTGAAAATGAGAAATATTTATTACTTCTTATTGAAGACTCTCTCTACTCATAACTCACTACTACCCTAAAATACTCTTCTTCCTTTACCAAGTGTTCCTCACTAACTCATTTTCCTTTTTTTTTCTCATTTACCTTTTTTGACTCATGTCGTGAAAACTCAACACATATGAAAATATGCACTGCAAGGTAGCAGAGAGATATTATTTTAACTTTGTCAGCTATGTACTTTACTGCTCACTGCTTGTCATTTTCTACTTACGAAGAACTACTACTATAAACTTATTTTTTTTTATATCACTCCTTACTCATTAATATGTAGTGACACCTTCACAAACAAATGTATGAACATGTACCGCAAGGTACCAGAGATATTTTATTTTTTAATTCATTATGCAGCTATGTTACTCACTGCTAACGACTCTCCATTGATGAAACCACTGACCGATCATTGATATACCCATATCTCACAATATGAAGGGTTACTTTCATGAACAGGAATGCATATGTCATTACATGGAAGGAGCATTTCCACTGAATCAGCTACTAACCAATTCTACTAAATATGTGTTGTAGTTTTATTTTTGTATATCAAGTTTGTCTGGAATTTGAAATATCACAAATAAATGATGAAAGAGAGCATGGTCTCTTTCTTAACACATTAGCCAAATTAGGCATACATGTTAATTAATTTATAATAATCAGTGAGTTTAAAATATGAATTATATATAACTTTCTCAACCATAAAGAGGACAATTGAAGACTTGCCATAAATTGGTACGTTTGGGTAGCCTCGTAGTCCAGTGGACCCGAGACTGAAATCAGAACACTGCCCTCATTTTGGATAGTTCCAGGCGTCACAGTGAATGGTAAATCATCAGGGCCTTCTATCTCCAAGCTGATGACATCCCTTGTGGTCTAAAATTTCAACAAAAAAAAAAGAATAAAAAAGATAAAAATATAATATTTGGAGTCACTCCATGACCTGAAAAATATGAATATGGTAAGGATGAAAATATTAAAATACAATGAAATGATGTCAGAAATTAGTCAGCAGAGGGAGAAGAGAGCTGCGATTTTTGACATTAATGTTAATTGCTAAATTTTAATTGCTAAAATGAGTTCAATTTTATGTTTTCAGTTGCAGCAAAGAATTGTATAAAAGATTTCCATGCTGTATGCATTTCATCAAATGATATATAAAGGTAAAATAATTGCTTTGACTGATATTATTAATAAGAATATTAATTAACATTAGCTGAAATTACACTGTACATAAACCTGAACAAGATGTTACAGTTAAATGTATTCTCCCCAACCTGTTTTGTCTCATAACATTATAAATAGAACTCTTTTGTACCTTTTCGGACACATTTTCGGCAGAATTTACTGATAAAGCACCGTTATCACATGGCAATGTACCCAAGTATCGGATGCAGTGGCCAAATCAGGAAGTCCCAGGTTGGAAAATGTTTAAAATTAATAGATTGTGCTGAAATTTGGTGAAACAGTTGTGTTGAAATATGGGTGACCCCAAAGCAGAATGCCAATATGATATTAGACCTACCCTATCGCTGTCAGAGATGAAGATGTTCAATGGCAGGACTTCTCCAATCTGTTCGTCCTCCTGTATCGTTGTCTCGTAGAAATTCTGGTTAAACGATGGCGGTTCGTCTTGTACGTCCAAGACGGTAATCGTGAACGTATTGAAATCAAAGTTAGTTGGGGATCCAATTTCTTCCGCCTGTGAGGAGAAAAATAGTTGCAGTAGATTGCACAATTTCAAATCAACAGAGGGCGCTACGTACCAAAGAAAAGCTGCAGCTGATGCAAAGTGCCCTGAATCACTTTGTGTGAAAATGTTGAGCAGAAAAGATTATGTCTTATGGTAGTGATGCTGTAGCACTCTTAGCGCATGATTTCTGGACACAGTGCCTGAATCCAACTTGTGTGCAATATGTGAAATATATACGATGGACATGAGTAGTCTAGTCAGTTCCTGAAGAGTTTTTATATGTTAACTAACACCTTAACTAGTTTTAAACCTGATTGTAATAACTACATCATGAAAGAGTTATACAAAACTTACCCAGACAGTGATCTTAAGAAGCTTACTAACATCTTTACTAGTTTAATAATTGATTGCAATAATTACAGCAATACAAAACTTACCCAGACAGTGGGCTTGAGATGAATATGTTAACTAAGATCTTTATAGTTTTAGAATTTGATTGCAATAACTACATCATGAAAGAGTTATACAAAACTTATCCGGGCAGTTAGCTTGAGCTTTATATGTTAACTAACACCTTTACTAGTTTTAAACCTGATTGCAGTAACTGCTTCATGAAAGAGTTATACAAAACTTACCCAGACAGTGTGCTTGAGCTTTATATGTTAACTAACATCGTTACTAGTGTTAGAATTGATTGCAATAACTACAGCATGAAAGAGTTATACATAACTGACCCGACAGTGATCTTGAGCTTAATATGTTAACTAACATCTTCGTTAGTTTTAGATTTGATTGCAATAACTACATCATGAAAGAGTTATACAAAACTTACCCTGACAGTGAGTGTGAAGGAACCTGGAGTTAACGGATCATCTCTATCCAAAGGTCTCGCTAAAGTCAACACACCAGTAGAAGGGTTAAGATTAAAATAACCCTGTTCATTGCCTGCCAAAAGGGAATAGAACAGACATCTTAATCCAGGGAACACACAAATACAGACAATACAACCATTTTGTAGTAAGGAAAATTGCAACACTTCGAAAACATGGATTTTACTAGCTTTCATTTTTAGTTTTATCCTCCTCTTTTATTGATTTGCTTTGATATGATTTTTCGTTCTCGACTTTGTAAAGCGCCTGTAATTACCCCTTTGTATCTCTGGCACTTTATCAAACCTTTTAATAATACTAATAATAATATTAATAATTGAAATGTCACAATTCTCCATCAGCTTGACAAATTGTGACACAGAGTTTTCAACTAGTAATAGTGTTTAACTGATATAATTACAAGAAATTAAAATGTTCTTTTAATATGATACTAATACATAAAATTATTAATCATAATTAATAATAATTAATAATAATAATAATAATTATAAATAATAATAATAACTTATTAAGAGAAACAATTTATAGTCTTTACCAATAACAAAGCTGTATCTGACAGGGGTTGGCGTGGTAACATCTTGATCAACAG
Organism: Apostichopus californicus; assembly: GCA_020650975.1. Taxonomy (NCBI): domain Eukaryota; kingdom Metazoa; phylum Echinodermata; class Holothuroidea; order Aspidochirotida; family Stichopodidae; genus Apostichopus; species Apostichopus californicus. Next base: position 9,628 of record JAIPMN010008694.1, on the reverse strand, counting down.
CTGTTACCGTCAGAACCACAGAACCCTGAAAACGAGGAGAGATCATTGTGAAATTCTATAAGAATATAAAGCAGTGTAGAATTCCCTTCTGAGCCGACTTAAATATAGTTAATTGCCAAATCTTCACCAGACCTCCCCTCTGAAAATTAAATATTTAATTTCAAAATTCACAATTTGGACCATGGACCATCTATATAAATATACCATTCATCCTTTCAATGTCCCAATTAAATTCATGTGGACAGATGAAACTCACCATCGTTTGTGTTTCGGAGATGGTCAGGTCGTAAGGTAAATTTATGAACAGGGGACCCAGATCTTGTACGTCATCTATGTCAATGGTGAGAGTACCGAAAGCTACCAAGCTTGGAGTGCCCAAATCCTACAAAATATGGAGAAGAAAAATTAGTAACATATCATATTTTAATAGATGTTTGAGTTGGGTTACTGCAAATTCAGTCTCTTGGAGAAATAGCCCGTACCTACTAACTTCTGCTTTCCATATCATCTTCCTATTTTTCGTAACTACGCCCACCTAATGTTTGTTATTATCTGTCTCAGACTGGATGAGTGCTGTGTGAAATAATTATGCAAAACTTGATCTGCCAAAAAACTAGTCTTTTCTTTCCCATTTTTCCTTTCACCACAGCTATAATTTCCAGAAACATTGAGTTGTGAAAGAAAATTAAGACGACAAATTCATGCAAAGACGTGGATGATCCTCAAAAGGGGGGGGGGGGGGAACTGTACAAGGGTTGCCAGTTTTTCTGTGATGCAACCAGCCGATTAAGGGAGCACATTGGGTTAATGAAAAAGGCAAATATGAATTTTGCAGTTATTTATTACATGACTAACATTACATGACTAAAACAGATTGGATTCTTACCATAACATTTAACAAGACATAATTTAACAAATTGTACCCTTACCGAGACTCTTATGTTCAGGACATACTGCTGAGTGGTTTCAAAGTCCAAAGTATGAGTCAAGAAGATGCTCCCTGTGGCACCATTAATAGCAAAGAGATTGCCTGGGTTCTGAAAATTTTCACAAAATAAAATAATGATATCAATCAAAAATATCTGTTACCCAGTTTTTTGAGTTTGGGCCACAATTTTCATAAAACCTACACAAAACAGGATAATTGAATGCAAGTGATAATACTTAAGACTGTCATTCTAGATTTCAACACGGAACGAAAGTTAATATTAAACGAGTTATATTAATAGGTATAATTCCATTATCAAACGTTTTGCCAACCCCACCCTTGTCCAACCGACCCACCCTTCCCCAGCCCCCAAACCCCACTCCTCAAACAACACTTTTCTTGTATCAGTGTTAATCATGCACAAAAAGGCAACCTCACAAAAGTTATAAATGATAAATTAATATATTTTTACTACTATCTGAACTATGAACGAATCTAAACCTATATCTACATTAATAGTACATGAACATATGCCTGCTGTCACAAGGAGAAGATACCACCATCCTGCTCCAACTTGACCTCCTGTCCCCTTCTTGTCCCCATCTTGTTCTCCATCCTGTCCCCCTCCTGTCCCCATCTTGTTCCCCAACCTGTTCCTTGTCTTCACCATGTCCCTTGTCCCCCATCCTGTCCCTTGTGCCCCATCTTGTCCCTTGTCCCCATCTTGTCCCTTGTGCCCCATCTTGTTCCCCATCTTGTCCCTTGTGCCCCATCTTGTCACCTGTCCCTATCTGGAACCAATTATCCCCCCAGTACCTGAGTAAGACAACTCAAACTAAATTTAAATTGAAGGGTTGTACTTTACCAGTCCATCTGGTGTAAGGTCTACACTCTCAATGCTGTAACTGAGGACTGACCCAAGACCAAGGTCAAGGTCAGTGGCCGTGACCTGGAATATCTCCTCTCTAGGGTTATCCTCTGGGAGACGGATGCGGGCTGGGAGGTTGGTGATGACTGGGTCATTATCGTTGACATCGTCCAGGAAGACTGTGATAACTTGCTCCACCTTTACGAAAGAAAAAACAAAAATTTAAATATTATATGCAGCAGAATGAATTGGAGTTGACTGTTCGGTTTTAAGGTGTTTCAATATGATGGTATGTTTCAAGGTAATATTCTGTCCTTGAAATATCAAACAATGTTTTTGTTAGATTGAATTACTGGTCAGTTGTGAATTGTGGTCAAGACAAATGGACCGGCAATCTAAGAATTGCAGATTTTAGTCCTGGCCTGACTACTATATTGTGAAATAGGCATTGCAAAGGCTTTTAATCTCAGCTGTTCCTCTTAAACCCCATGTGAGTAAACGGGGACCTGCGATGTATACACTTATAAGTTCATTGTGTGCGCCAGATTGTGACAGCACCCTAGGGGATGTTCCCCTTGGGAGGGGGGAAATTGTGGCACACTGCCAGAGCCAGTGCATTTTGAATGATGCACATTTAGTTGTTTGGGTATGAGATATTACCAGCGACTAGGGGATAACTGTTGTAAAGTCAAATGATAAGACCTTGGCCTTAAAAAAAAAAGATTATAAACAGTCAAATGTTCAGCATTATCGCTGAGTTAAAAATGAACTTCTGGAATAAGAAAAGACTCTAACCTCGGCACCTCTGTCGTCCCTGACGACGACAGTAAACTCGAACATATTACCGATGATCTGTGTTCGTGGAAAGAGAAGGTAAGAAAGTTGCAATCAGTATCTCCATGGAGGGAAACACGGCATATAAAACAAGTTTTGAGTACATAACCCCCTCCCCTCCCCTCCCCCCACCCAACAAAAAGAAGGGGAATTAGTTGTTAGTCACCTCTCTGTCCAAATCCTGCCTCAGGAATATTTCTCCACTCGTCATGTCCTGCATGAAGAAGTAAGTGATGGCTGCGTTTCCACGGAGATCAAACTGCAAGTCGTCTCCGTTAACATCTCTGGCTTGTAAGGTGAAGACCAAGTCGTCTGCGAGGAAGAATCAAAAGAAGAAACGTTTTTGAAAAAAATCCCCAAACAACACAAAAATAAAGAGATCTCATCGTTGAGGTTCCCCACAACATTAATGCACTACATAGTGGTACATGATGTGCATTCATCTAAACAAGTGGTTCTCAAAGCGGTCCCTGCCACCCCCCTGGGGGCATTGGGAAGTCTCATGTAGGGGGGCACTACTGGGTACACAGGAGTAAGGGGACGTTGGCACTGATTTGGGGGTCCCTGACGATTACGACACAACACTGCAGCGATTTAGGGTACCATAAGGCATCCAGGGGGTCTGGGAACAACAAAAAAACTATTGTTGAGAGAAAATTCATCATCTTGTAGGGAATGTAGGCTATTTTTTAATTCCTATATGCATCTCTTCGGACAGCCTGATTGCTCGCTAGGTCAAGGGGAGGGGGTGGGGGGAGGGGGGCATTGGGACAGTTCAAGATGGTCGAAGGGGGCGGTTTTCTAAAAAAGTTTGAGAACCACTGATTTTAAACAGTGGGAGGCTTAACAAATAACCTCTCTATATCCAATGCTTTTCACGTGGTGAAATATCAAAAAGGTTTGAATACAGAATTTAAACGTCACTTACTGGGAAGGGTTCCTTCGCTGATGAAAATATCCGATGAGGAGGTAAACTCTGGAGGATCGTTCGTGGTGACGATAACTGTAAAAAGAAACAAAAGAAATACAAGAAGAACTCTTGATATCATCGGGTTTTTATTTTTTTTAATGCTCATCTTTTTTTCATTATTGTTCTTTATTTCTTTGCCAAAATGAAAGTACTTTTAAATCTACATTTTGTCTCAATATTTAAGGGAAACAAGTCCATCATTTTCTTTTAACATTTTTTTTTTTCAATCAACGTGCTTTGTCACAAAGCCCGGTTCTTACCTCCTTCACATGTTGGTCCTGTAAACCCATCCAAGCAGTTGCAAGAGTAGCTTCTCTGATCTGCTGCTACAAGGCAGAGACCGTTATTACGACAAGGATTTGATGCACAGGGAACTGAAAGAGGGATGAGAGAGAATCCGTTGAAATGGTGCGAATTTGAAATAGATGTGTTGAGAGGGAAACATGATGAATTGTCTATACAATCCAATAAAACAAAACAATTGCATGCTTTTGAGGAATCTAATTTATTAATGTGAAAACAACACTCTAAATAAAATATAACCAAACTCATTCACCAAAGCTAAACAACAGAGGAAAGTCAGAAGGGAAAAATTGCATCACAATTTTTTTGACCATGATATGTTTTATCACTCATTTTGATATAAAATCAAATGAAATACACACAGTAAGGGTTGCATCATCTTCGACTAAGAAAACTAATCACTTAATGAGCTGAGGTAATTAAAGGAGGGCAACAAACTCATTTTAAAACTACTGAAAAAGACAAAATAGGTGGAAATGGTGAAATGTCTTACTACAAACATTTTTAGATCAAACTAAACATATCCATGTTTTTTTTCAATTTCTTTTAAAGAAAATGTCTAATTATTAATAACATTTGCTTTAAATTTGCTAAATCCTTGACAAAAAGAGAAACAGGGTCAACTCACAGCATTGGGGTAAAGATTCATCAGACCCGTCTTGACAGTGAGCTGTACCGTCACATATCAGAAAGTTGGAAACACACGAGCTGCCATCTTGACAAGAAAATTGTTCACTCCTGCAGGGTATGGGACAACCAATCTCGTCTGAGAAACCATCCTGGCAATTAATGACCTGATCGCATCGCTGAAGACTGCTGATGCACCCCCCACTGAAGCAAGGGAAGTCGTTAGCATTCAAGCACTGGGTAGGGGTGGGTGTCGTCAAAGCTGAAAGCGAGAAGCAAATATAATCCATTACCAGCGAGACCCAAGATGCAACGTGAGGTAACGTTGAACTTTTCTCGCATCGTAATAAAACTGAGCAGAAATTAACAATAAAAAAGAAATTTGCATATCAAAAAAAAGCAATTGAACTGAATCAAAAGTCCAGTCAAAAGGCTTATACATAGCTAATTACTCACAAGCAAATTGACAATTGATGCCTTCAAATGGGCTAATACAGAGGCAGGTGTAGGTCATGCCAGAGGTTTGGCAAGTACCACCGTTTAGACACGGGTCGTTAAAGCAGGGTACTGTGGACAGAAAACAAGAAAACTCAATCAATTCAAAAGTGAGAGTCAATGCAGGCAGCACAACATTAACCAATCGCAACATTAACCTACAGTATCGTATCCCAGACCAACAGAAACGCTAGTCTAAGAATATACAACCCTGTAGGACTGATCCATAAGGATTGTCCTCAAATTATGCAGACTTTCTTTATTGTCGGATATAATTCTCTTCACAACCGAGTGACAAAGTACGCCGGCCATTATCAATATTTACTGCTGCAGTTTGGATGCAAACAGTCCTTGACTTGTCCATGCATAGATTATACGTAAATATAGTTATAATGGAACCCATAAAACCATCAACCAAATACTCACCAGGATGGAGTTTTGATGGAGTTTGAGTTTTATACAAGAAACGTTACAATCGATGACTATATAAAGTCAATACCAACATCAAACAATTGAGAAAAGTGACAGCTCATATATGTATGACACTGACCAAATCCTGTCCCTCCAGACCTGCTGATGTGATGATGTGATTGGCCTTTCTCCAGCTCACTCACTCTCTCCAATTTTCCACGCTACCACTGCTCTGCCTCCCCATCACCCCATAAATATTAGCTGTCAGATTATTATATAGCCAAAGAAAATTACTTTCTCTGAAATTCTCGTGAGTTAAGCACCCAATACAACAAAAAGTTAGCTTCCTCTTGCAGGGATGAGCCTGGGGTAAAAAAAAATCACGGAACTTGGCAAAAATTGTTTGCCCATGTTTGCCTAAGCTTGCCTATGCTACAGTGTGTTAGGATAATAGTTTTTGTCCCCGAGGTAGAAAAGAAATCACGGATTTTCCGCGAATTCGCGGAAAAAGCTCATGCCTGCTCTTGGCATCAAAATAATCGTCGATTTTAAAATTGGTTAGCTTCCCCCCCTTAAAAAATATTTTGATCCACTCAATGTCATATCCACCCTGAAAAAGAAGCTTGTTACTAGTATTAAAATAAAAACACATCAAAGCAAGAACAAAGAGAAGCAAGATCGTGTTAATAGCTCCCATTTTACTTCCATTAATTGATTACTTACTCTCGGTCTGGCATTGTTGATCAGTATAACCGGCGGGACATTGGCAAGAGTATGTGCCGTCATTGGTGTTAGGGACGCAAGTAGCACCATTTAAACAGGGGCTAAGGCTTGCACAGAGATCTGTATGAAAGATACAATTATGCCCATCTCTGTTTGTAAGCTACTGCATTTTTATGAAAAACAATATCCAATATTGAATTCATTGAGAGAGAAAGAGAGAGAGACACACCAAACCCATATACCATTTAACTACTTTACTGGCCAAAAAATCATTCTTTTTGCTCATCCACCATAGGCAGCTATTTCATATACAGCAAATCAATGGCTTGCAGAGACATAATCAAGTTAGTATGCGACAAGTACGAAACTGCGAAAAATACAAATTGCGCATAATATACACCATTTTTCTTTTTTTCCTCCCAGAAGATGTGTTAATCGTCTCGTAATTCCAATTACTAACTTCAGTTTTACTAAAGTACAACTTTGACAGGACTACATACCAGACTATTTGGATATTATTTGCATAATATTTGCATATTATTTTGAAAGTTTTTCAAAAGATGTAGATCTAACAAACTAAATATTAGTACGTGTGCTCTACTGCCTAGTAAAGACTACAGCAAATTACTAATGGTCTACAAAACATACAAACTTATCTTTGCACCACCATTTAATACAAAAAAACCCCCCGCCCCGAAAGAAATAAAAGACTGAAACAAAATAAATAAACCATGTGAAGTCTATGTTTTGATTTTGTAAAGGTATTGAAACCTTAAAACTATTTTAAGCCGTGGCAATGGCATACAGGCTTTCTTCAATATGCATGTAATCCACCACCAAGCTAAGACTATAACAGGCAGGTAAGGTTATACTAAACAAATATAACTATACACTACAGAACTTTATGTCGAAATTCTTAACGCAAGGCGACGGTCCACAAACCATGAGGCATGCTTTCATATATTTTGAGCATCGCCTTCTGAGGAGTTGGGGGTCTGATGGGAGGTGGGTCAGTCTTCAAGGGAGATCCTGGGTCATGGGGTCAAAAGTTAGCAGACCCACCTAGTTAACGAATAAATGGTGGCGTAGAGAGAGAAAGCTTGTTAAATCATAGAGCAAGTCATTTTTTTTGGCATTCTATATTTAACAAAGTTAATCACAAATATTCCGCTTCTAAAAGGGTACGTGCGGGCAAACCATCTTACCGACTTCGTTACAGGTGGTCCCGGTACGTCCAAGAATGCAAAGACATTGGTATCCAGTAACCTGAGAGGAATCCGAAACACATGTTCCACCGAACCTGCAAGGATTGACATCACAGGGTGCTGAGAAAGGTTGGTAAAACAAAAAGAAATTAAAACGGAAAAACAAAATACAGATGTAATGGTGATGATGTTGCATGCAAATGTAATCTCCCCTATTAGAGAATTCCTGACTTAAAGAAAGCTCTTTAATATGTTTGCTATACATTTAGTGATGTTAACAGATGTTTTCATGTATATTCGTATCGACACATAGACCGATATTAATTCCAAGATTTATCTTTAAGAGGCTAAAAAGTTACAACAAAAATATCAGGCAGCTCACCTAAGATTTCACAATTCAATCCAACATAGCCTATCCTACAGGCACACATGAAGGTTGACAGTTCACCGCTTGTGTGGCATGTACCTCCATTAATACAAGGATTGGAGCTACAGGGATCTGCCAAAACGAAAAATGAAAAATGAAAGATGGTTAAGTAGAAGACACACACACATGTAGGGAAAGTATTATCCATTACCCTGATTGATTTCAATCCCACTTTTCTTATAAATCTGGTCATGAAGAAATTGTCTAATTACCATAAATTTAAAAGAAAAACAACGACCTATCATTTTCTTTACTGATTTCCAAGGCAACCTCTGTGAATTCTTGTTAACTTGGAAGTCACAATCGTATTACTGCGACCACATATGCTGATCCAAGACAACCTATGCCCTTTCTCTTCCAACATCCCCTCGCCGATAGCCTCCCTAAGAACCCCGCCCACAGCAGCTTAAAGTATTTGACATGAAATGTTTCTGACTGTTACAGGGAAATGGACACGGACACAGTTTTGAAATGGGGCACTGCAGGAATCGGACCGAAATGGTGGTGATATCTGCCGTCTGTGGTAACAACATGCTAGTGTGAAGTCATTTGCTGCGAATATTTCACCCTCTCCTCCGACCCCCCCCACCCCACAGGGATAGGGTGCCCTGCATTAGCAATTCAAATAATTAGTTATCTTTCAGAAAAAGCTTTTTCTCCTGCCAGTCAGTATAACAGATGTTGATTTATTTGTCGCTGATGTACAAATACAGTTTCTCAATTATTCTGAATGAATGCTGCATCATTGGAGTACCAGCCTTGACTCACCTCTGTTTTCACAGTTTAAACCAAATGTGTCCGGTGGACAGTCACATGTATAGAAGAGTCCCTGACTCTGGGAATTACACGTACCCCCTCCGAGACACGGGTTGGATTGGCAAGGATCTGGAGAAGGAAAATAAAAAGGATGCAAGCATGTGCGGCATTCAGAAACGATTCCATTTTCATATATTATAGAGTCATTTACACATCTAGAATTAAGTCGCATCTATTTAGCCAAGAATTTCAGATTTAACTGTTTTGCATAATTGAAATCGTAGTGAGTTGGAAAATCAATCAAAATATATATATATATATATATAGAGTTGGTTGGCGTCTATCTTGACGCAGAGTGCTCTATGTCCGATGGACAGAGCAGAATATGTTGAGACTAGTTGAGACTAGTGGAACACTAGTAGTTGTAACTCGGAGTTTCACGCTTTTTAGCGATCGTCAGACAACTGATAGCTTCAAGTTATGCTCCATGAATATATAGGTTCCTCGTCGGGATTACCGGGGATCATAGGATTGTTGGTGTATTGTTCTTCTGCCGGTGTATTCTCTTTAGCGTCCGTTCTGTTGGTGGGGTTGTTAGACTTTCTTCGGTGTTCGGCTGTTGGTGTATTCTCTTTAGCGTCCGTTCTGTTGGTGGGTTTTTTTTCCCTTTCTTCGTTTTTCTTCGCTCCTTAGTTGTGTGTGGTTCCCTTGCCGGTGTTTGGTGGTTGGGCTGGAGTTGTTCATGTAGAACTTGTTTTCGTGGCGGCACTTCGATATGAGCTCTGGGCGTTTGTTCAGGAGGTTCCGTTTGTCTGCGTTGATGATGGTGAGTTTTTCTGTGAGACAGAGGTATACCAACAATATATATATATATATATATATACGCATGATAAAATGTTCCACGTGTTGGATAGAAATAATAGTAGAAAAGATGAGGACAACATGTAATGCCTTTAAATCCAACATAATATTTAGAATAGAATAACTAAACGCTACACAAATTTTCGGACACCCTGGTCCTTCGTCAGGCGTAAAAGGAGTGATTGAAATCACGATGGTCTACCGTAAGCCCCAGACTGCT
>JAIPMN010008693.1:0-18561 GCA_020650975.1 Apostichopus californicus | reverse complement strand
CCGGTGGGGCTGGGGGGCGCCAGCCCCCCCCCCAGTGAAAAATATGGTGGGGCGGAAGTATCATTCCGCCCCCCCGCTCCGCAAGTCAGAAAACCCCTTTTTCATTTCTAAATGAGAAAAAAAATCTCATTTGGAGCACCAAATTGCATCTAAGGCCAGGTGAAAATGCAAAATTATTTACAAAATGGAGTGGGTGTTGAAGTGTGCTATATTGCACCAAATTGCATCTGAGGCCACCTGGAAATTCAAAAAAATTCAAAAAAAAGACCCCTCCCCCAGGCCGGCCATCAGTCTTCAGCCCCCCCTCCCCCCACTCAAAAGTACTTTCCTACGCCACTGCCGCGAACATTGTTATGTACAACTAGGAACTTTTTGAAAACATTTTCAGATCAGAGACTGCCGAAACACGAGCGGAATCCGCACGACAATTAGTGTGATATTTACGCATACCGCATATACAGTAATCCCAGCAGCGGGAACGCTCCAAATACTACGGGGAGTCTCCCGGTCTTACAGCCGAAGTTTCCCGCCAATAAAAGTTCATTGCAGTACACACTGAACAAATTGTACACTAGCTTCCAAAAGCCGTAACGGTTCTAAAATTTCCTTTGACTTGTTGTTAAGCAACTTCTCAAAATATCTCTTTGGTGATATCAAGCGCGGGAATCTATCAGAAATATACCCGCCATTAGGCGACGTATATTTCTAGAAGACAGCAACCAAGTAGGCATATTCAACAAAATCTTCTGATAATACTTCTACGACGTTCGCAAAGTTGTTGCAGCTACTCTGGATGAAGCTTTTCATTACAACTCTACGTAAAATACCGTAACCCCCCCAAACCAAATGGTTGTGCTTGAAACAGCTTGCGTATTGTTTTGTTGAATGTGAAAGCCCAAACTGTTTTGGAACATACCATTGTTCTTGACGTTGGTGTCAAAACATTTCTTGGCCAGCTGCCAAGGAGAAACTAGGTCAAGCACCTGTGAACTTGAGATTTGTTTTCACTTCATGGAGTTGGCTGTAATGTTGGCCTAGTTCTCCTACCGTAGATTGTTTAATAAACTACGAAAAAGTTTAGCGTGTAGGCTAGGCTTTGCGTAACTTCCATGTTCGATCTAAATAGTCATTTTAAGAACGGAACATTCATTTTCCGGTAATAGAAATAGGAAAATAAGACTTAACAAACGCTGTGGCATAATTATTTTCATCCATTTGGAATACCTGCGTGTCACAGCAGTTAGTTTATGTCAACGTTTTGAACATGAATTTGTCGGCTAATTTGTTCGCTTGGAAATGAGTCCATGTCACTTTGTACTTAACAATTAAAAAACTTTTCTTGCCCTGTACACAGTCATGTCTGTATTGTATGGTGATATCTATGTGTGCACGTGTACGTAGTGATGTGTTGCAAAGGACGGGGATGTTACGAAGAGTGCTTAGACAGAAAACGCACTTTGTTTCTTTAAAAGTACTGAAACATGGATTGCTACATATATCAAACACATTTACATAAACAGAGAGAGGAAAATCTTAAAACTTTTTAAAATTTCTTTAACATTTTGTTCACAAGAAATTATCGTCATTTTCTCAATCCTCAAAAAATATTGTTTGGAAAAAAACTTATCGCGATAATAAATTTCGATATATCGCCCAACACTGGGTCGCCCATAATGAGTAGTTGAACCCTATAGGTTTTGGTGCTCATATCATGAATATTAATGAGGTCACGGTCAAATGTCAAAATCTCCAAATGCAATAACTTGGCAACCAAGTCGGAATGTCTTCAAACTTGGTATGGTGATATTGGTTGACCACCTATTTATGATGATGTTTGTTGCAATTGACATCATGCATATTTATGAGGAAGCGGGGCTTAGCATCATTTCCTCATTTATTGTTTTTCACTGTATAACTAAGATCAAGTATGTTGCACACCCTCACTATACATTGCATCAGATTCATGAAGAAAACTGCTCTTGTTACATGATCGAAACCACAATGCATTTTTGCATTCTAGTTGTGTAATGTAGCAGTGATGGATTGTAGGTTCTTATTTCTGTTTTGCTATTGAAACAGTGCTAGTTCCAGCTTGTGGACAGAGTTGTAAAAATATAATTTTTAACATATCATCTTGTTTTCTAGTCGGACATGGCAAGAGTGAAGGGGTTCGAATCGACGTCGAGGAGTTTTCTTTTTATGCTCGAGATTGCTTCCAACACGTTGACATGATGAAGGAGAAACATCCCAATCTGCCGCTGTTTGTAGTTTCACATTCCATGGTAAGATTTTAAAGCCCAGTTGTGATTCAGGTAAACAAGTCAGTTTTGTGAGACGTTAACCATGATCTTGATTGTGAACGAATATCATCTGAGTACAGTATGAAAGTGTTAAATAATCTGACAAATGTTATGAAAGTTAATGAGCCAACAGTTTCTACTCTCACTTGTCACAGCCAGGTTTATGCCTGGAAAAATAAAATAAGTAGATTTTCCGTATACCTGTAATCGTCCATTGCCTCATTAGGATAGCAGGATTCTAGACTACCTATGCTCAGTAGGGACAGCAATGATATTGAAAAGAGACGCGCCCAAGGGGGGAAGTGAAAGGGGTCCTAGCAGTATGAAATACGACACAACGCAATAGTATCCAGTTTCATCAGTGTATTACAGCATAAGTTCAGAACTATTAGGAACAGCCTCAACCCAGTATTAATTAAAGGTGATAGCCAGCGTCTTTCAAACCCTCAACATCTATGGAAGCAGTGTCATCACAACCAGGAAACTCTTGCCATCACTAAGCCCAGAAAATATCTGTTTTCTTCAATTAATTAATTTCACTCTTAAAACTTGCTGTCATAGAACTTCTATACTTAAAATCTTGGTCAGCAGTGAACAAATAGCATGGCCCCAACTGGTGACTAACTGCTTCACTCAGTGTAACAATATATAAAAGTCTCTACTCTCTACTGACCTTGGAAGCAAGAGCAGTAGTACACTATGTATAGTGTTCACAACTTACTCACTTACTAAAACTTACTAAATACTCTAAACACTAAGAAAATGACCCTTCAATCTCTTAGAAAATAGTCAATAAACACTGGACTAAGTTCTGTAGCACATGTACACTAAACCCACAGTTGTAGAGAGGCTATGCAAATAAGGTAGCGCTGGCTCAACATCCTGTTTCTAGAAAATTGAGAGAACGAGGAAGTTGAACATGAGGATGACAGAGTTCACCCATGGAGAGCCAACAGGCAAAATTTCACTTTACCACAATATATTAATAATAATAATAATAATCTAGGCCCTCTTAATAGTACTGTAGTTGTCTGTTAGTTTGTATCTGTAAGCAAATGTATCTAGTCAGACTCATCACAAGGATACTTGTTCAAATAAAGTGACAGGGTTGCATGAAGCAACTTGTAGCAAGTTTGAAGGAATCCCCAAAACTACTTTATACTTTATTCAAATTTAGATTCAAACCTTGGTTAGGCCTTTACTTAGTGTGTCTCAAGAGAACAAATCTTCCACTTCTCGTGTTCGAGTCACTCCAAGATTAATGTATGTCGTCCAATTACAGAGTTGTTGACAATTCATAATCATGGACGTTAAATATGAATCTAAGAGACTGACTTTGGTCAGCTTGCGGCTTTGATAAGCCAGTGATGGCTTCTTCGCGATTTCCTGCTTGCAGGAGGATCCAAAATACATACATATAATACATACACTTGTACAGATGTCTTAAAACTGGAAACAGAGCATCTGCTGTTAGTACTAGAGTCAAACGACATAAATAATCTGGAGAGTATAAAGATTCTGCATTTACTAAGGAGATGGAGGTGTTGGTTTGAGTAAACAAATTTGAATACATGTCAGGTAGCATATTGCATAATTTGCCCATTGACATATATGTCCATGTATGCTAAAAAGATCAAACCAATACAGTCGCTATAAAAGCCTTGGAGAAATTTTGTTCTAGATTGGAGGTAGCCCTCACCATAAAGCTGTCCATTCATGGCACCCTCCAACTTTCTGTATCATGACCATGTAGAGTTTTAGCTACATCGGCTTTTTCCCTCAGTGAGGACAAATTTATATGTCTCCTATACCGCACCCTGGAGTCTTAAAGTGGTCTGGAAATCTGCCTTTATTTCCCCAATTATAACAAAGGTCACATACATTTTCATAGATGAAATTCCACATCTAAAAACCACATATGAAAAAAACAACACTGAATATTAACAAAATATGTGAAATAGATTTTCTTGTGTGTGTTTGGCATCTTTCTTTAACATTTACAGTGGGTAGATAGATTTGAAGTGTGTAGAAGTATACCTTGTTAAATGGTGGATGTAGAGTACACCGTTTTTTAGATTTAGACATGACTGATATCCTGTGTAGAGTGGGCTATTAAGAGAGAAAAAGGAAGCTATTAAACATCACATGAGAGTCATTAACATATTCAGCAGGTTGTTTACTATTGGCAGTGGTACTTTCAAGGATGTTTGTAGGTTGTTGCTCTGGCAAGAAATTATGTATTGGTGGGAAAGAAAATCAGGGGAAAGAAGAGAAGAAAATTATGTATGAACGTGAGCTATTTTACATGAAAAAGAGTCATTGAAAGTATTTCTGCTGAAGTTTTACTTGTATGTCTATAGTTTTCTCCTCACTTCAAATGCTTTTTTTTTTTTTCCATCTCATTTATTCACGATTATTAAACATGTATATGGTACATCGATTATATATAGAGTTCCGAAACTTCAGATTACAACATAGGTAGGTCATCTGAATAATACAAAGGAATTATTTACATAATGTGAAAATTAATTCTGAATTGAGTATTTCTTCTTCTCCTCTTATACCGAAATATATGTATACACATCCAGAAAAACAAACCTTCAGTGAATACAAACCTCACGCTTACACACGCGCAAAAAAGTACTGTACATTTACATACATACACAGATACCCACATGCACACCTACATACACAAACAAATACAGAGACACATAAGCTTACAAACTTCAAATGCTGTTGTTCAATAATATTTAGCAAATTAAGCTTATGGCTTTCAAATCCATATTTTTGAATCAGTAAGATTTTCCGTTCTCTTTTAGGGTGGCCTCATCAACATTATGATGGCAAATGAAAGACCTACAGAATTCATCAACCTCTTAATATCTCCATGCCTTGGCTTCAATCCAAAAGATGCCTCACCTCTGAAGGTAATATATAATTTTTTTTAAATTATGCATGACTGGGATTAAAAGTCTTTTGGAACCCATACATGATGTAATCATCACATATTAAACTAGAAAACATTTGCTGTCATTTTTGTAGGCTGACAGCATAAATTTGTCGCTGCCTTTGCAAAACAAAATCTGATATATATTATAGGCCCTCATAAACAGGAAATTGCCAATACCATATAGTTCCAGAGCTGTCATACCACAATTTATTTTTTTCATTTATTTTTCTCTGTTTCTGATGATACATATTTTTATAGCAAGGGTTACAACATTCAATAGTCATTTATTAGAGTAGAATATTGTATCAGAGATTCCGATAGCAGTGCTGTTGCTTCATAGCTCATGCAAAACACAGACCAACCGTAGTTGATGGGTGTTGGGAATCCAAATGCACCATTGAACTCTGAAGTAAACTTCCTTATCTGCCAGGGTGGTCTCAAATGGATCAAGCAGCTCTTCAAAAGGAAGCCACTTTTGTAGAGGGCGGGGGGAGGGGGGCGCAGTGACAGGGATGGCATCGGCAGTGACAGTGGTGACCATGACAGCGGTTACAGTGACAGTCTCTAGATAACTTTCCATAAGGAAATTTTCAGTGTAATGTATAAGATGATATATTTGCATACCATCTGATGCAACCTGTCATATTCTAGATGGTATAGAAGTCAGTATAAAAAATTGGTGGTTTCTTGTGGTATGTTTTTATCAATTCTGAATTGGTGATATGAAATATTGGATTCTGGAATATTACCAGTGTAAGAACCGCTTTGCAACATCTGGAATGCTTGGATAATTTTGAAAATATTTTGAAGTGAGAATGAAGGCAGTGCCTAGCCAAATGTTTGGTCAAGCAGCCGATGTTGGGATTTAAAATGCGGTTTTTCTAAACGGATTAACTTTGGCAACAGACAGATTTCTGCGGACAAAAAGTAACGTTTTACTTCATAAAAGAATTCAAATTCATTTTATGGATCTTGTGCTTTTTTGTTTGTTTGTGTAGATTTCCGGTGCTAAACTATTATCTTGGTGTTGGTACCACAAGCAACTTCCAAAGATCAGCTCGTCTCTGATCAGCAGAGATCCAGCAGTGGTAAGTTGCCTTTCACACTTTAAATTATTTCATGGAAATTTGCTGCATCAATCAAATTTCTAGAAATGCTCAGTCTCAGTCAGAGACCAAACAAAATGTGAATACTTTGAGAAGAAATGAGCCAGTTTGTTTATTTCGTCAACTTGGGCCATATTGGCAATGATTTTTATCCAATTTCAATTTACTGTACATTAAAAGAGTGGAACTCATTGTCTTGTACAGTTTTTTTGGGGCGAAACTCATGTACTGTATGCATTAGAAACAAGGAAACCTATGGTATTTTGGGCATCAACATGATGTTGTCCAAGAACAGTCCATTCGTATCGTAATCAAACCTGATCTCCCAATTAACTTTATAAAGTTGTTATAAGAAACTCATGAAACAACTAGTGAGTATAATTATTTAGGTGTGAATGTATCGTCACAATAAATATTCTCATTTTAAATGTGGCGATCAATCAATAAGTACAATTTGCTTTCTAGTTTAAGTATTTTTTCTTCACTGTTCATCAAAATATTTTCCATCAAAAAGTAAGTTTTATTTTGAATTGTTTAGGTGCTTTGTACCTTGTAAAGAAAAATTACCAAGAAATTTCAACTTATATGCTGTGACGGTACACTCGCTCTGCTGTCACAGTTAAACATGCTATCAGGATATTACTTTCACATACTACTGTAGTGCCGAAATTGATGTCTTCTCTTAGAACCATCAAGGTTCTTTGAAAGGTTCGTTAAAGGCTTGTAGTGAAACACTGGAAAAAGTTTGGGAAAATGTAAACTATTCTGTAGAATTATTGATCATTTTTATTGCTCCATTTAGTGCTTTAAAATGTGATTCCTTTTTGTCGACTCAGCAAAGTCAACACAATCTGGTGTTATATAAATAATAATGAATAATGGAAAACCGAGGCAAGGGAATCATAGTTAATGGAAACGAGCAAAGAAATTTATGGCTAGCATTGGATTCGAAGCAGTGACCTATGAGCTTTGGTCACTTGTTCGAATGCCATTCTAGCCATAAATTTATTTTTATGCTCTTTTCCACATTTTGTAGGAAAATTTTGTTGTCTGTTTTCTTACGTTTTATCATATTGGTAGTAACTGTACAGCATCTACTTACCCAATCTTTTTTTCCCCTTGTAATCAATAAATATCAACATTTTTTTACTTAGTAATTCCACATCAAACACTTTGTGAGAAAAGATAGCAGTCGAATCATTTAGTTTCATCTTTTGCATTTAGTTTCATCTTTTGTTACTCAGCTGATTATTGTTTACAAACTTTAGGTTACAATATCAATATTCAAATCATGCAGTATGGACTGGTATTTTAGTTTTTGTTTTTTTCTCTCCTTTTTATAGGCCAAAGATTATGATGAAGACCCGCTGGTATTTCACGGAGGCCCAAAGGTTGGCTTTGTAGTCAAAATGCATAATTGCATCCAGGCAGCTCTGCAAGCCGCATCTTCTGTTGAGTGGCCGTACTTTCTGCTCCATGGAGATGCAGATCAAATATGTGACGTCGGTGGTTCGCGGACGTTTCACAACTCGGCTAAGAGCAAGGATAAAACTCTCAAGGTGACCATTTTGTTATACAAATAATGAAATATATAAGTCGATAAACAACAGATAGCTGACCAGGTTAAAGATAAAGAATTTAAAAAAGTCTTTTTCTGGCTGAAAACTTCTTTGCTTTTAATATTTTTAAATAAAATATGTTAAGCAAAAAAAGAAAAAAGTTAACTATTTAGCAGGCCTCGACAAATACGGTCGCCAACTCGCCAATGGCGACTAGAATTTTGCAACTGGCGAGCAAAAAGTGCATTACGCTCGACATTTTGGCGAGTGGCTCATTCGCTCACTGCCTTTATACGATAGGCTTACTATTAACTTGTGAGCCAATCAACAAAGGCCTAATGTTAAACATCACAGTAGAATTATCAAGTTCACTGTTACAAGTATGTCCTAAGGAACAGCTCTGTTCACCAGCTCGAAAAAAATTTGATACTAATCTCTCAAACTAAATGATGCATGATAGGTGTAACCAAAATGGAAAACAACAAACTTAAATAAATGCGTAACGACAACTGGGTACCTTGTGTGTACGATCCATATTAAAATGATGATTAAAACCATATTAAAATAATAGTTTTGCCGAAATAACATTACATTTCTCAAAATGAACAACAGGAAGTTTATTGGATTAACTTTTTGTCCCAAAAAATTGATAATTCTCGAGACCTGACCAGTGAAAGCTACAAGTCGGACACTCAGTAAACATCGATAATAATAATAATTGTCAGTACCAAGCTACTAACACATATACTGATACAGTCTGATGTAATATCCAGTGAAAGTTGCAGATGGTCAGCCATGCCGTTGCTTATTTTTGTAGTCACTTTAACAAAGCAAGTCATAAACAATGTTTCACCGTTTTATATTTTCATATATATCATGTTTTAAACACTTTTGACGAACACAATTTAAATAGATCGTTTTTGCTGTAAACAACTAACAGTTACACTATAACGCGATATCCTAAGTTAGGACATACTACCTAGGCTTATATCACACAAACACTTAGCAAGAAAAAATGGCGAGTAAATTTAACGTTTTGGCGAGTAGAATTTTAGACTCGGTCGCCAGTTGGCGAGTAGTTCTAAAAAAATTTGTCGAGGCCTGCTATTTAGATTAAACAATAACATCTAATAGTAATAATGAATCTACATGGTTATATTATTTAGAGATGCCCGACTGGTGTTTCAAGTTGATCTGCAGATTTTATACACACGTTTTCCCAAATGGGAACAGCTGTACCATAATTATCTAGCTTTTGCAACTACTATGAAGCCCTGATATTGCTTTATTAGAAATAATTATTTAGTCAATTTTCGAGTAGTATAAACAACAGAAAGCTGACCAGTTACAGTGGGTAGATAGGTAGATAGGTTAGATAGGTTAACAGATAGATAATTGGTAGATAGGTTAACAGATCTGTTCATAAGTTTGATATCATTATTCACAATTACCCCCATTGTCTTATGGGATACAGAACATGTTAGAAGAACAACATGTTTTTACATCTCTCTGTTGTTGAGGTTCAGGCAATATTTCTCAAACACAGCATTTTCAGATTCTATAAAGAATTTGAAAAATATCACATTCTAGCTGGAACTTCTTTGCTTTTTTTTCTCAAAAATAAAATACGTTAATCAAAAATGAAAATATATGGAAAGGAAAAAGATAACTATTCAGATGAAACGGTTAATAATTTTGAAGAATTAATGAATTTTACTAATTTTTGTTTTTCTTTTTCCACTGTATTTATTTACAATACCGTAACACATAATACAAAAGAATCAGCAAAAAGACTTATATAAGAAGCTTACACAAAGAAATCATAGAAGTCGTTAAGGTTACACAAATTGTTGTTTTGCTTAGAAATGAAATAGTGAAGGTCAAGTTGAAAGCGAAACTTAAAATATGTTATTCAACCTACAAGTATAAATATACTTTTTAGCATGCAAAATTAAAAAGTTCACAGGATTATCCATATCACCAAAATCACCAAAACAAATATTGGTCAAATTAAAAGTATAATTAATTTTAATGCAATTTGAATTCACTGCCTCCCAGAATCGCTCAACGTGACTACAATTATAAAACAAATGTATTAGTGTTTCATCGGCATTCTTGCAAAATGAACAAAGTGGAGAATTGACCATTTTCATTTTATAAAGCAAGCTATTTATGCCTAAAATACGATGTAGAAAAAGCAATTGTAAATATGATACTTTGGGGTCATTCACAGCCGTATAAGGAAGCCTAAAAATCTTATTCCAATCTATTTTCACTGGAAAATTGATAGCTTGCCACTTCATAATAGACGACGGGGGCGTGCAGAGACCGGTAATTAGCTTATTATAAACATTTTTGGTTATTTTATGTGTGCGCATGCACATATTAAAGTTATTTTCACTCATTGGGAGCAAAACAGAATCATGGTACCCCCTCCAATAACTAGGAATGGCGTGAATAATCCCAAAGTATGAAGTAAAAGGAAAATTTCTAATATATATTTTCGCTTGAAACGTGTTATATGGAATTACCGAGCCATCATTTTTAATGAAATCTTTCACATGAATTGTTCTGTGATTTAAAAGGTTGTACTGGAAAATAACATTATTGATAACCAATATATGACTGTTGTTTAAAATGATTTCATTACCATAATTACTGTCTGGATGATAAAAATTAAACTCAGCCCAGGCCTTACATACTTCTCTGCAAAAAATATTAGAAATACAAGAAACTGCCTCCTTATTGAAATTACATTTAAAAAGAAAAGCACCACCGAACTGTTTTTGGTACAAATCAAAAAATATTTTCCAGTTTCCTCTCTGAGGGGCTAAATACCGTTTTACCCAGCTACAGTTTAGACTTTTAATGAAAGATTCAATATCTGTCATATCAAAGCCACCATTAACTTTCTTATTAATAAGGGTGCTCCGTTTAATCTTATAAGGTTTATTGTTCCAAATAAAATTCTACAAAATTATATTAACCTCTTTAATGAAACTAAGAGGAGGATTTGGTAGAACACTAAAAAGAAAAACAAGTTGCGAAATGGCCAAACTCTTAATTACAGTTATTTTACCAGTTGGTGTTAAGTCACGTTTTGACCACATACCAAGTAACTGTTTGAGCCTGGATAATTTGGGAAGATAATTTCAACGAAAAGAAATCTTCATTCTTTGTAGTAAATGTGACACCAAGATATTTCACGGGACCAAGTTTAACATTAAAACCATACTCATGAAAATACCAGGGAACCCTTGAAACCATAGCACCCAATGGAAAAAAGAATGATTTGCTGAAATTAACTTTTAAACCCGAAGCGGCAGAAAAATTATTAAGAATGTTTACAACCTCTACAAGAGAAGCGCGTGAACCATCTAAAAGTTAAACAGTATCGTCGGCATATTGTGAAATTCTAATTTCAGAGTTATTAATAGATATACCCTTGATACGACAGCTTGTTTTAACCATGAACGTGAGAAATTCTGAACATAAAATAAAGAGGTAAGGACTGAGTGGACAACCCTGTCTTACACCTCGAGAAATACTAAAATACTGAGAGAGATGACCATTGTTAATAACACAAGATGTGACGTTCCCATAATAAGTTCTAACCCACCTAATAAAATTTGGACCAAAATTGAAGAATGTTAATCTTTTGTAAAGAAACTCCCAGTCCAAACAATCAAAAGACTTTTCAAAATCTAGAAAAAGAAGAGTACCTGAAATATTGTTGGAATTACAATGATCAATGAGGTCTAAAACTAGTCTAATGTTCTCACCAATGAAACGTCCCTTTTAAGAATCCAGTTTTCTCATCACTAATAATGTAATTTAAAACACGCTTAATACGGGTTGCCAGGCATTTGGCACCAATCTTGTAGTCAGTATTTAAAATTGCTATAGGCCTCCAATTTTTCAAAAATTGTAAATCTTTTGAAGGCTTTGGAATCAAAGAGATTATTGCCCTGCCCTGTTCATCGGCTAAGTGTGTACAACTGAAAGCAAAATAAAGAGAATTAACTACAAAGTCACCTAAAATATCCCAAAAATGTACATAAAATTCAACTGATAATCCATCAGAACCAGGGGTTTTATTCTTTTGCATGGACCCAATAGCCTCTTTACATTCATTGATGGTAAAATGAATAACGCACAAATAACTCTGATCATCGGTAAGACTGTTGTGATCAATACAAACATCATCAAAAAACGAGACAGGAGAAATATTAGGACACTTAGTATAAAGTTTATGATAAAAACTAACAGCTTCACTTAAAATATCCTGACAATTTGAAACAATATGACCATCTTCATTGCGAAGCTGTAATATGTTATTATTTACCTTGTTGTATCGTTCAAGCTTAAGAAAATACTGTGATTTTTTTTCACCATATTCACACCATCTAGCCCTAGAACGAATAACCATGCCCTGAAATTTATAATCATATAACATATCTAAATTGTTTTGCAGATCTGCTAAAGTGCTATTTAAACATTCAGATGGGCAGATAGTGATTAAACTTTCCAACCTGGCAATCTCATTTACTAGATAGTATTCATACCTAGCTGTTACGCTCTTTCGCACGAATGGAAGAATAACGCGTACTAAAAGAACGGATGTTCACCTTAACAGCTTCCCAGAGAAGGGAATCATTCAAATAGGAATCACATGAAGCAGTTCTGTTAATAATATCAATAATAGAATCAAAATGGCACAAATCTATCAAGTCGACAGTGAATAGAATTATCAGAAGAATGCCAGCTGAAAAGCCGGGCGTTTATTACGATCATGCCAAACATCAACAAGATCATGATTTTCTGCTATCTGAAGCATAATTTGGCGGGCATTAAAATTAGTTCTTTGCAACCCTCCAAATTTATCATGAGTTAAATTACCTACAAAATTAAAATCACCACCCCAAATGATCGATGTACAATCAAATGCTGTCAAATGTTGTGCAATATTACTAAAGAAAAATGGGTCATCCTTGTTTGGACCATAAACATTAATTACAGTATAAATCTGATCGTAAACATTTAAATCAATAATAATATACCTTCCATTTTCATCGACCCTAGATCGTATAATAGTAATATTGAGTTTTCGGGTTGAAAAATAAACCAACACCTCTACTGTTATTATCCCCATGGGAAAGAAGAAGATTACCACCCCATTCTTTTGACCAAGAGTTAACATTTGTTATTTCTATGGTTTCAAGGATCATCATGTGATTCAGTTTAGAATGATTTTGCTTTGATAGGTCTACGAGGGCTACTACCATGAATTGGACAAAGAACCAGAGGAATACTCAAAAGTCATCTTGGATGACATGAGAGAATGGCTCGTCTCTCGGCTGAATGGGACGGAGACGGGCGAGGGTAAACCAGAGACGAACGACGGTAAACCAGAGATGGACGAATCAGATGTCAAAGTCGAAGAACAGAATGCTCAGGAGGAGTGAAAGAGGTAATGAATATTTAAATCAACAAAGATCTCAAGAGTGTAAAACAGGAACAAAATCACCCAGTGTATAATGTTTTTTCTTATGGTTTTTATAGCTTCTATGCATGAAATGGGAGATTGGATAATGTATGTTTTATATATCATTGCAGAATAGGATGTGTACTTCTTTGCAATACCATTTTATGTTTATCAGGGTTTTTTTTATTGTCTCTTTCATTAAAACTGAATTTATTACTTTATGGTGCTTGAAGAATAACAATAAAAAAAAAATGTGATCAAGGCAGATGAACTCAGCTCGAGTATACACAGAAACAGACAAAGATGTGTGTAAGATCTGTAAACTTCAGGCCAATCATGTGACGGTTGGGATTAAGGACTTGTGGCAAATTTCTGTTAAAAAAATAAAAGTTGAAAGGAGAGAAATACATTCTTACAGTTTCACTGTTGCATTTGGATGATACAGATACTCCTGCCCAAATATTGGAGATCGTTCTTCACAGCTGATAAGCTTACTTCCTGCTGAGAGTGAAGTTTGTCATCTTATGTAACCCATTGCTGTTTCTCATCATCAATGTTCCGTTGAAGAAGCATTTCCCCTCTTTTGATAAACAGTGTACTCCACAAAATTGTTGATATATAGACAAGAATATCTATAAATAAAAACTTTTTTCAGTCATTCCTTATAAGGTGGGAAAAACCTGCAAAGGAGCATACATGATGAGTGTTCATATTATGCACAATGTTTTTTTTCTCTGTCCTTTGAAAAATATGGCCATAACTTTGTCATATTACTTTCATTGACTGGGGTCCATTCAGAATTTGCATTATTTGTACTTACTCGTAAATTATGATAATAGGGTGATGAAATGAAAGATACCTCATTGACGTCAAATAACTTTTTGCATCGTTCATTAAAAGTTCAGTATAAAATATGATTTTCCATAAATTTTTATTTGTATTCATATTTAGCGGTTTATTTTTGTAATGAAATATTTCATTTGGTTTAATATTTGTTCATTCAAACATATTATTTAAATATTATAATTTTCATAACCATTCTACTAATAGTAAATAGTGATTTGATCTCTGTCCATGATACATGGTGATGTATGTGTGTATGTATGTATGTTATACTGCGAAGCCATCATCAAAAATGATGAATTTTGCATATTCATTTCATGTAAGAAATATTCGGATGGCAGACAATGTGACTGTCACAAGAAACCAAATAATATTCCATGTCGCTAGGTGAAAACCCAATCTCGATAACTCGTTCCTATCTCTAGGCGTGGTTGTTGGAATGTGACTTATTTAGGTAAATATTTAGGTAAACTCAACATTACTCTAGGAAATCTATCACATTAGGTGGCCTGTCATGTCATCAAGGCACATGTTTTGTTAATAGCTTTACATTGCTTTTTATAATCCGGTTTATTTGTTAATGAAAAGTGGAACACAGAGCATGAACTGGGAAATATAGCTGAAATATATATATTCTTTTAAGCTTCAAAGCTCTGAAATATGTCTGATAATAAGTTTGATATCATGATTCACAATTACCCACATGGTTTTATTGGGATACAAAACATGTTAGAAGAACAACACGTTTTAACATCTCTCTGTTGTTGAGGTTCAAGTAATTGCATCGTTCACTAATAGAGTGTAAATGTGTGTTAAATGTGAAATGAACCCAATCAGCATGTTAAAAGCAGTCTGTTAGATGTTAAAAAATATGTAGGCGGCACGTTAGTAGGAGACTGTTAGATGTGAATTGAACCCAATCAGCATGTCAATAGCAGGCTGTTAGATATGACAAAAAGGTGTACTCCGCATGTTAATAGCAGACTGTTAAATGTGACATGAACCCAATCAGCATGTCAATAGCAAGCATTTAGATCAGAGTTCAGTCAGCGTATTTACAGCAAGTTGTCAAATGTGAAAAATAGTGCAGTCAGCATGTTAATAGCTAGCTGTTAAATGTGATAACAATGTTCATAGCACAGCTTTACCAGAATGTTAGATATTTTAATAGTTACTTTAACATACAAGTGATTAAGTTGATGCGGTATGATGATAGGGAACAAGGAGTGATTGGAAGACTAGAAACTGTCGGTAGATAACACTCTCGGACGTGACGAGATGAGGATGATCATACATCGATAGCACGCCACTACACGTGAAGGGACAAGATAATGCCAGCCTGGAGGGGATCGACCCAAAGCGACGGTCTCGGTTGGACTTGATTCAGTATATAAAGCAATACTAACGCAACGTTACAGCGATGGTTTTGTTCAAGGAGTTGCTTTAATAGTCTTGCCTTTTTGTATTTATTCTCTAAGGCTTGAAGGAAAAGAGTTAAACTATCTATACAGGGTTACTCAATGTTTAGTTATTTTATCACTGTTTAATCATGAATGAATAATACAGACTTGTTGTTGCTGTTTACTGCAAAATAATAAACTGACACACTGTACAAACAATGGCTATATTCGAAAGGTGTTTTTTTTCCTTCTTTTTTGTCTTTGCCTTCTTTCTTTGAGTGATGAACTAGTTTCCTTGTTTGAGAGTGACATCTGTAATGGTACGTCTGACGCAAGGGCGTAGGAACCGGGGGTGCTGGGGGGGGGGGCACCAGCCCCCCATTGAAAAATATGGGGGGGCGGTAGTATCATTCCGCCCATTTGGAGCACCAAATTGCATCTAAGGCCAGGTGAAAATGAAAAACTATTTACAAAATGGAGTGGGTGTTGAAGTGTGCTATATTGCACCAAAATGCATCTGAGGCCACCTGGAAATGCCAAAAAAATCCCTCTCCTTAGACCCCTCCCCCAGACCGGACATCAGTCTTCAGCCCCCCCACTCAAAAGTACCTTCCTACGCCACTGGTCTGACGAGATGTGTAATCGTATATATCATTTCAGGGATGGATCCAGGATTTGAACCAAGGAAGTGACGTGGCCCTGGGATGGTTCAAATGAACTCAAATGTAGGGGGGCTGGGAGGGTCCTCCCCAGAGAAAAGAAATTTCAGTTTGATGAAAATTTTGACTTCCAGTTAGGTCTATATGCGTGGTAGTGCAAGTAACTAGCTTTAATTCTTTTGTGTGGGGTTAGGAAACAATGGACGGGTGAGGGGTGGGGGGGGGGTGTACACTCCCTGGATCCTCACCTGATTATTTACTTATTAATATTGTGAGTTAGGATGCCCCCTGAAACTTTGGGGATTGACTCTTAAACAAACTTTGTATATTTCGTGCGCATTCTCGTAACAGACTCTTCATTGATATGTCTCGGTATGGATGATAAGTTTTGGTTTCGATGATAATTGTAACCGTTGCATTCATGATGGCATATGGGTTTATGTGTGTGTGTTTGAGACGCCCAGCTTGTAAACAGGATATCTGAAGAAGGGAAGGTCGGACCAATCTATATTTAGTGTGTAGAAGTACCACATTGAGTACAAGAAGTATATTGTTTTTTGTGTAGGTCAATGGTTAATTGGGGTCACCAGGGGTCAAATTGTGAAAACCTTGTAAACACGATATCTCAAGAAGGTAAGCTTGGGCAGATCTCATATTTTATATATGAGACAGGTAAAAGGGGAGTGAGGCAAACACTTTTGGTGGAGGTCAAAGGTCATTTTGGGTCACCAGGGGTCAAATTGTTAAAATTTGTAAACACAATATCTCAAGAAGGGAAACTTGGGTAGACTGACCTCATATTTAGTGTGTAGAAGTACTACATTGATCACAAGAAGCCTATTGCTTTTGTTGGAGGTCAAAAGTCATTTGAAGTAAAAAATGCTCAATACTTACCTCACTCCCTTCTTACCTGTCTCTCTACACTAACGCACCTTCCTTAACATACTATCGCAACGGAAGCTTGGACAGATCGCATATTTGGTATGTAATTGTAAAAGAAGCCCAAGTACAAGAAGCCCAATGTGGGTGGTTTGAGTTCACCAGGGGTCAAATTGTGAAAATCATGTTTTACACAATATTTGAACAAGGACAGATGTCATACTTAGTATGTTGATGTATCACCTATTGTAGAAGAAGCCTGGTGTTAAGGTCAATGATCATTTCAGGACAGCATGTGTGTCATTGTGAATTTATTGTTTTCACATCACACTGCTTTTCAATGTATTACTAAGATCAAGTATCCTGTACACCCTTACTATACATTACGTCACATTCATGAGGAAAACTGCTCATGTTACATCACCGAAACCAATATGCACTTTTGCATTCTGGTTGAATGTACCTGTCTAGGTTATATTTTATTAAGCCGTGTGGTGTGGGCATTGTTAACCAAGAAACGCAATCAGCTTCGCGTTTGTAGTATGCACCTCGTGACAAACTTGCATGAATTAGGTCATGATAGCCTTCCAGACGATATGTGGCATGAAAATCTTTGGTTCTCCGACAGAAGTAAATGATATAGCCCAAGTGAAGCCTTTTGAACTGTTTTAGTTAACAGGCGCGGATTCAATTGTGGTGGAGTGTACACCCCCACCCCTTCCCCCAATTTTCAACCCACAAGAAAAAGAAAGCAGTTATTAGCATAATCTTGCGTGTAGGCCTAATCATAAACCTTATTTATATATAGCCTCAATATAAATGCCTCAGAATGCACAATTTGAGGAAGAGGAATAACAGACCCATTCACGGGAATCCGTATCATTGACGTCAGGGTCCCCCCCCCCCCCCCCCATCACAGCGTTGTTAACGTCATTGCATTCGTCACTGGTTTTCTTCAGTTTCATTCTTGCAGGACCTTCGAAGGAAAACTGCCAATTGCATCTTGACAATATTTGAGACGTGCGCCACCTATTGGAGAGAACTAGCTATTTCGGATCCTCTACAATATACAACTCCCTTTGTCGAAAGAGCTCCCTGTTCCATCCAATTGACCAAGTATTGCACCGTATATAGATGCAGGCTTGAAAAAGAAAAAAACA
The DNA here is from genome assembly GCA_020650975.1 of Apostichopus californicus. Lineage (NCBI taxonomy): Eukaryota > Metazoa > Echinodermata > Holothuroidea > Aspidochirotida > Stichopodidae > Apostichopus > Apostichopus californicus. The sequence continues at coordinate 220 of JAIPMN010008693.1, read as the reverse complement.
AACACTGATCTCAGTTTTTCCTGAGGTAACCATTTCTCTCACCTGTTACTCCTCTCGAGAACTTAAATAGACAAACATGAGTAAAAAATATAAACATTAAACAAGAAAAGTGAAAATAACCGTGCAAAAACTAAGGCCAGGAATGTAGCTGCCCTAACGACAACTCTATATAGTATACTTGTTCATGTGATATATATATATATTTAGTTTTCAATTATAT
>JAIPMN010008688.1:0-10255 GCA_020650975.1 Apostichopus californicus | reverse complement strand
AAATAAGATGTAGAAGGGGTGGGGTGGGGGTGGGGTGGGGGGGGGGGGTAGTGGCACATGTTTTCTGATGTCTTCCATGTGGAGGGGTCTATAAGTGGGAGAGGAACAGCACCTTTTGAGAAAGCGTTGCTTCTTAATTGATTATCGATTTTGGTTTATATCTATACCACATTATAAAAATGTGGTATAGACTTAAAGGGGTAAAAGTCTTTTAAATTCCTTTTTTGAACAAGAACAACATACTTGATCAAAATTAAGGAACTATTGAATTAATGCTTAGTTCTTTCACGAAAAAAGTTTAGCCAACAATATTACAGCGTATCATGTTTCAAAATAATTTCTCAATAAAAAAATAATTTCATATTACATGATCACAATAAACAAAATGATCATTATCATTAACTTTTAAGGGAAAAAAAGGAGAAAAAATGCTCAGCTATGTTTTTTAAGTTATTTTGAAGAAAGAAATCTAATTGCAAAATTTTACTATATTCAGTAGTCATGATATTGTACTCATGGACATATTTCATGTTTGATAAATTTACCTATTCGCAATAAAAAGTATCAGAGACCAAAAATAAACTTCATGTCCTGAAAATAATCGTCACGAAATATCCGAACTATATTTTCGCGGAAAGGTTACTCTGTGCATTACATGTCAGTTGCTTAAGTTACATCATGCTATCTGTAATAGTTAACCTTGCATATTCAATAATGGCATTGTCGCTATATAGGCTTTACTATAATTGTTATTAGAATATGAAGAAAATGAAAGAGAATCGTGAAATCGATGTGACCTAGAAGCAATTTATAGGTTATTGATGAGTTTCGAAGAAAGAAGTAAACACAAATACTTTTTCAATGAAAGTGGCGTCGGTTTTGATTTCATGAAGCACCGAAGCTAATATTTTATTCAAAAAATCTTTTCTCTCTATTTTATTCTGCATTAGTTGATCGATCGTTACTAGAAATGGGTCTACAAAGATAATTTATTAAATGTTGCCAAATTTTGCTGCGTTTTTATTGCTGGTTATGGATTTATTGACATCTAAAAGAATTGAAGAGTAATTTTCCTTTAATGTTTTTCTTTTTCTGATGATCGTTGTTTGGTAACCATTAAAATAATTGTCGGAACAGGTTTGCTATTGTTATAGCGCGCTATTTTCAATCAATTTAACCAAAGGGAAAACCCTTAGAAAACACTTTTCAAACAAAGTCATTATTTTGACTTGGTGGTGAAACAAACCGGCCTAGAAAAATATAGCGGGGAGGTCATTTTAATCTCACTCAGATGCAATGTATTTAAACATATTTTTAAAGTTATTTTTTTGTAAGTTATCATATATCTGAATATTATAGTTGTCTTCGATTGTTCCATTACTCCATCGATTTAGCTTTGTTAATAAATTTGCAGCCCTGCTTCAATATATATGTTGTACTGAGGAGGTTATATAAGAGGAGAAAGGCTCCCTCTATTTAATTAATACATCTATATTGCATGGATGTTTGACAAAACGTAGGAGACGAGCAAAATATACGGACAAAGGTGAAATATAGTTTTATTGATTGATTGATTCATTCCTATATTCATCCATTCATTTCTACCTTCATTCCTCCATGCATTTATTTAATTATTCATTCATTCATTCATTCATTCATTCATTCCTCCATGCATTCATTTATTCATTCATTCATTCATGCATTCATTCATTCATCCATTTAATCCTTCCGTCATTTAATTCATACATTCTTACACTCATTCATTCATGTGTTGACTTATGCAAAATTATATTAATCATTTCTTTGGCTCATTCATTCATTCATTCATTCATTCATTCATTCATTCATTCATTCATTCATTCATGTATTCATTCATTCATGTATTCATTCATTCATTAATTGAGCCATCCGTTGACTCATTTCTTCATTCATCCATTCATCCATTCATGCCTTCATTCATTCATACATACATTCATTCACTCACTCACTCACTCACTCATTTATTCACTCATTCACTCATTCATCCATTCATCCATTCAGTTAACATTATTCAAGTTAACGCTTTAACTAATGCGTATTCTCACCTGTACACGTGACTCCACAAGGTCCAATCGCATGGCTAGGGCTTCTCTCGTGAACACATCCGGGTAATGACTGTCATTAAACGCCCTCTCTAGCTCCTCTAGCTGCCAGCCGTTGAAGTTCGTTCGACTTCTTCTTCTCTTGGTAGAACTATCACTGTCATCCTTATCGTCTGGAAGACATAATAAGAATACAACTATTAACGAATATGATCATAAATATTCATTATACTTCATATGATTTCCACAAAAACATAAGTATTACGTAATCGTATGGAAATCTGCTCTCTGTAGAGTACACAGTGGTTACCTCGGTACATGGCTTCGTATCTGTATCCAAGCTTCGATCATTATTTAGCTTGTTTTGAAATTTCCGGATGAAGTGTGTTCTACATCGAGTTCTTATGACGAGTGGATATGTACCGAGTTTTAAATCTATGACGTCATGTAGATCATATATGTACACAGTATTACGTAATTGCTACCGAGTCACGTGGTTACAGTATAACATGCCAGCACAAAACGACAAAATATAACCGACTGAACCAAATCAAGAATAAACAGAGTTATGAATATTGTCTGCATGGTTTCTTCACGCTAATGATGGTTCTTGTATGCATATGGTATTATTAAGAGTGATTATGCTCTGTTTGAGACTTGGTCAAAAATATCAACATTATAAATCCTTCTTGAGTAATATATAGAGAACATAATATTAAACTTGATCACAGTAAGACCTAACTTACGATGCATTTTTTTAAAAGATGGAAATTTATCAAACGAGAAAGCAAAATGATGCATGCCGTTCGTTACAGTTATATACTTTCATCGCTCACTGTTATCTCATCCATAAAACGAATCTGAAATGTTAATTTGTTTTGCCTTTCTTAATTTATAAAAAAGAGAGAGTAAAACTGGCTTCTAAACAGTGACCTGTATTACCATTGGATGTTAGTTTCGACCAGTACAACAATAATTAGTAATTATCGATGCAAAAATAAAAACAGCTTTAAGCACTCCACTATATGCTATGTAAATCTCTATGGTCATTTGTGATTGGATTTTTGGGAGATTTTAGCGAAATAAGGCAGAAAAGAGAAATGTCATAATAACTACACTTTTGATGAAACCATAACCCGCCACCATATTAATGTTTATATATGAGATAAACTGTAGCTATAAATCTATATTGCTATCACACGATTGTTGTAAACTAATTTATAACCCTATAGGAACTGGATGGAAGGATTATTTTCGCTTCATTCTGCAAAGTCGGAATTTCTTGATGAAAAATCTTTACTGTATTTTCCGGTCATCTTCGGCTGTACACAGTTACCGGTCATCATTGATTCTCTTGAATTATCTCATCAAGTAACTGCACGTGGATGTCGGACACCCCAATCACTCATTTCAAGTTGTAGGGTTGTAGTTTCGATGTTCGTTTGGACAACCAACCTACAGTATTCAATGGGACTATATTGCATAGATTATTGTAACCAGCCCCCCCCCCGCCCCCCACACCCTCTTAAAATAAAGTAATCGATGCAATTAAGATAACACGTGACCATAAAAAGTAAGTTTTGTAAAACAAAAGCTTTAATTGTATTTCAATCCTCTCTTCCACGTACTTTAGGCTATAAATAGTTGGTTTCCTTTTCAAAAAAATGTTTCATTTCGAGGATATATTTGAAATTGTCACTACAACTTGACCATACGAAAATCTTAAGTTAGCATACAGACTAAAGTAACGTAATGTGAGGCTAAAACCAAAGATTATGCATAACATCACTCAAAGTTCAACCGAATCGAATTGATCAAAGTTGCATATTATAGGTCCCACATTTTCTCCACTTTGATATTATTTATACTGTAGTGGTGTTGTTTTAAGACCGCCAGACTTCCACATTTTCACAACAAACCCTCACAGGAGATGCATATATTATCAGTCACAGAAGCTGTGTGCATATAACTTTCCATATCTGCAGAAGGCTATTGTTCATTAATATTACACGAACATCTTATCATCAAATCGGGCCACGTGTCTTTAATTTCGTGCAAGCTGTTTCGAAACTCCTGTTTCAGTCGATAAGGGGTTTATTTTCTTTTCCATATTCAATGTATGGATCATGTCAGACGCTGACATTTCATGATTTGTGAATATAATTGAAATATCGCCAGAGGAGTTCTTATCAACTGGCCTTCTCCCTGTGTATTCTTTTATTAATGCCGATATATACATATATATAGTATACCGAGTTGAACGCGTCACTGAAAAAGCAGTCTGCTCTTCGACAGCTCTGAGATTCAACATGGTCTAGTTGTATGCATGTCAAATGTGAAACAATCAACCGTTACTCTCGGGTTCATGTACGCCTGTCTCAGCTCATCATACGCCACATCCATCACGGCTCTTTCCTGCGTTGATCGGAGCTAATACTCGTGTAAGGATTGTATAAAACAACCATAAACTCACTTCTGAGACTTCCAAATTAATTTACAGACTCGCGAAACTCCTCCACGCGGGAATTGAATACGGTTCTCCTGTCGAATACGAAACTCATCATTGGCACGTATTTGTCTGCGTAAGGTGTGAAGTCCTACACACATAGGACTGCCTGATGCTACCGGAATCCACCTCTAGCTCACTTTCTCTTGCCAGCTTTCTGAAAATTAATTTGGTGAATTGTCGTGAGTGATAGATTGGTTTTCATGGGCAGAGCAGCACGCCTGTTAGATTCTTACAAGATGCTACTAAATTATCATTCAGGCAAACTCCTGCGGTATTGACAAGAAACCAAAGAGGAAACAAAATAGATCTCAACCGGAAGTAACCGTTGGATTCATCCTGAAATAACCCTTCAAGGCTTTCTGGGTTTTGTATCTCTGGAAAGATTAAGATTTAGATTCATTTAAAACTGTTCTCTTTATCTAGAAAGAATTATCATCCTTTAAATAAACAATCACAAACAATCAATGTGTCAGGGTAGCATGACACTAAGACCATACAACAAGCCTAATAATACAGAATAGCATCGTATAGTGCTTATGTAGGTTATAGCAAAGTCTTGGAGTATCGTCTGCAGATAAACTTGTCGAAAGTATTGTCATAGTATTAGGACTTTCAGATTTTCTTAGCAGACAAAGTGACAAATTTGATTGAATTTGCTAGTTTACTAGACTTCTACGCGTAGACGGTTTAATGAGTATGCCGTCAGTTACCTGGCATGTTTAACATCATTCTGACATAATTATGCCTGGTAGGCTACAGTGGTTAACGTACATTATATGGTGAAGTTCAACTTATGGGGATCACGCTATATGTATAAAAAAAAAGCTAGGCTACTTGAGTCACGATTAGTCAAAACAGTAGTAGTATTACATAACATTCTCCGTTATTTGTTTCTATTGTAATCATTTCACGCCGTGTGTTCCACTAATACCAGCCCCTTTAATATTTTCAGCTCAACTTTTGACAAGTTCAAAAGAGAAAGAAAGAAAGCCAAGCACAACATAACGGCAAACCACAAAGTAAGGTTATACTTATGCATGTTTGTCGTTGAAATGGGTCTACATATGCTTCTGTATATGGCAAATGTCAGTCCAAGTTCTACAGGAACCTTTGCTTATATTTAGCTCTAGGGAAAATTGAAATAGGCGTCCAGACTATCTTGCAAATGCATACGTAAGGTTTACAGTGGGTGAAATGTCAGTTATGTTGGTACTTCTCAATAAGACTATGGCTTAAGGTATTTCAAGTTAGTGTATCTCTGACGTAGCAAGACTTCTACTTCAATAAAGTATCGTTGGGGTTGTGATGTCCTTGTTTAGTCTTATATTACTTATACAGATACATACATACACACGGACATCCTCACACATACATGCATCACACATACATTCATGCGTTCATGTGTACATACGTCCATTATGATACATGCATACATACATTTGCCTCTTTCACACATACATATTAGACATACATACGTACATATTAACCAACATTATATTCCTAGAGCAAGATCTAAACTCTTAAATTATCCCAGTATTCTACCGAGTGTTAAGGATTAAAGATTGGCCTTCACGGATTGATTAATTTTTGAAACCTTTAACAGCTCCATGTAAAGTAGTCGTAAGTTGTAACCTTCCTGCCTCCCTAATGGATTTTAATCACGACATATTCTGTTAAATCTGCTCTCAGGAATAAGGAAGAACTCCGTCAAATAAGTCTTTCTGTCGAACAGCTCAAGGACGTAAATGTTTCAATAAACAAAAGGATGTCAGGAGAGAAAAGTAGGTTGTCAGTGTTGGGACATGTTGACATTACCAATTAAACTGCTTCAAAGATTAACAGATTAAAAAAAAGGCGAAATTTATGCTGAATTTGTCTAATTTCAGTGAAGGGGAGAAGTCAGCATTGGCAGAAACTGTATATTAACGTGAATCACAAACTCAATAAGATCAATCCGAAGATCTCCGGAATCAAAGGTTTCATTTATCATTTCCTGTGTCTTGTATATATTATAATCGAAACAATTTCAGAAAAAGAAATAAACTTTCCATAATATACAGTGTTATGTCTTCAATAATTATAATAATTAATTATCCCATGATTCTCACGATGACAACGAAAACCATTTCGAAGTATTCTGTGAAAACGTTATCTTTATTAAAATTGTCCTATAGTGTGAAGGATCAGTTGTTTCCAGTGAAACTTTTACCAATAGACTCTCATAAGCTGTATATTACCGGATAAGATATTTGCTCTCTTCCGGGAGGATATACACTTCAAATACTTTTGCTTCATTTCATTATCTTATTGATTTGTCCCAATATGGGATAAATTTGGAAAAAAATGTTGTTTTCTTTAGGTCTTTATATGCTATAGATAGACTCATAAGTCAAACTTAATCTTAAAATGAATACATTCTTAATCCAAGACTCTCTGTTTGGAGTTTATAGATTTCACCAGGATTATCAACAACAACATCATATTTAAATCAATTCAAGTTCTACCAGTGTGTATGGCTTATCTCTTTTCATGCATATAATTAAATAAAAAATACCTGTTAAAATTGATCCTCACTTTCACAGTAGTAACACGTTAAGGGAATATCCCGTTGGCTGAAGTAGACTGCACTAACAAGTTAACAACAACAGTAATTAAAATGTTTGGAAACTTCTTGCATTTTTGAGGTCATCGTGACCTTCATAGCATCTTGTTTGACGAAGATAAATAATTTTCAAATTTGGGTGATATGTTTGTGAATGCATCTGGCAACGGCGGAGCGCATGATGTCATCACTGCAGTTCTGTTGAAAATGTTTTTTTTTCTTCTTAATAATTGTTACTCACTGATTCAGAGAGGAAGATAATAATTCTTCAAATAAGTTGTATTTTGATGAAATTCTTGATACAATGAAACAGTGAAAAGCGAAGCAAAGTTGACAAAAGTATCACACATCAAGGATAAATCAACAAAAATGTTATAAAAGGTAAATACGGCATTTTGAACAACACTGGCCCTTGTGACATCACAAACCTACTTGTGATCAACTCATTGAATGAATCAAGGGGTTTGGCCAGTCCAGATATTCCTACGCAATTTGTAGATATCCACGAATATAGATCCACGATAAGAGTTAAGTTTCAACAATGAAAATTTGTTCAATTTAATGTTTGGTATTGCAAGCAAGCGTAAGCAATTGGTATGCCTATGAAAAATTGATAATCCAAGGTTTAATCTAATATCAATATCATATTCATTACAATGTTTATCTTTTCAAAATCTTTCTTTGAGCGATTTAAAAATCTCTCTATGCCCATGTACAGTGTCAAGTCTATAAGTGAAGTTTTCCACCACGTAGCGACGTCCTCCGTATAAATGTTAGTGATTAATATTTAACATCACTATGAAAGTAATTAAAAAAAATTACAGTAAAATATCAAAATAATTAGATGAATGACACATACTATGAATAAATAAAACACATCCAGAAAGATCTTAATATTCTAAATATGACAGATGTGAAGATGGTTAATTTTCCAGATGATATGCAATTGTATCTTACTTTCTGTTAATATTTGGACTGAAAATCACAAAGTCTTTTGGGATAAAGAATGGTATAATATTTGTCATCTGGAAAAAAGATCTATCGGTGAAAATAGCTTCGAGCTATTTCACCAGCACGCGGCTGCAAAAGTGTGTCACTGTCATGTGACACACTGTGTCACTATCACGTGACACTGTTAGTTTGGGTACAACAGCATGAGTTTGAGTACAACATTAATAATTATGAGTACAAGAGTATGAGTACAACAGTATTAGTATGAGTACAACAGCATGAGTTTGAGTACAAGTATAATTCCACTTAGTACAACGAGTACCATGCTATAATCGCGAGAACAAGAACTCAATGTTTACACTATAGTTCTTTTGACTAGATTCCAAGTTCATGGAGGACGTGTACAAACTCATGAGAGCGAGTACACGCAGCAATGCTAAAATACGTGTACGCGTACTGTCTCACCTAAGCGTTATTACGGTTATAATAACAATTTTTCATTTTTTCAGTATTTTTTATTTTATTCAATTAATGTACAGTTGCGAGCATGAATTTAAGTAAAACGATAATACACACCCACGTAAACTTATGTCGAACAAATCGCCTTATTTCTATAATAGAATGGCATTTATAGATTGGATCGCTTGAGATCATAACCAAATGAAAAAGGGGACGAATTGTATCAAATAGAGTTTTCTAACGTCTTTAAAAATATGTTTGGAAACAATTATTTCAATAACAATACGGGAATATTGCATACATTTTCATAATGTATTTTTAGCGAGAAAATTTTTTATTGAAAGTTAATTTTGTTATTATTCATGGCTAATTTTTTTTTCTACTAATGTGCATGTTTAAATAAATCACCATTTTCGCTGAAATGTACTCGTTTTTGACAAGATTTAAAGATCCCTTTGAGAAAATGGATCATTCCGTAACCTTGATCAATAAAGGCCAAATCACCGCCTGAAAGATGAAGACCTGTTCATAAATTCAACCTCATCGCCGCGATGATATTTAGGGCGAATAATTTGCTAGTTAATATACCCATAATTTCAATCAAACTAATTATTAAATAATAAAAAGTCATCACCATTATCATTATTATCGTTAGGCAGGGTTTCATTTAATTGTAATACTTACATCTCTTTAATTAAAGTTACCAAAAAAAAAATATTAACTTAAAAAAAAAATTAATTTACGAAGTAAGACAGAATTGAAAATAATTATCTGGTGACACAATTCATATTACAAATTTCAAATTTTGACCCGAAAACTTAAAGTGATAATTATGTAAATGATCGATGTATGGGATATTCAAGGTTGCAATTTCATTTTAGAAGAAAAAATACTTACAGAAAGCTAAACAAATTGTCGAATCTTGCTTTTTCTGAGCTAAAAAAGTACTGAAATTACCTTGTTTTGTTCTGAACACGACAGGCTCTGAGTTGAAAAATAACTTGAACTTTTTGATGTGACCTACTTTTCAAATCTTGTTGAGGGGGCCAAGAAGGGTATACACTAGTGTAGACAATTACCAAACATATGAATAATTCCAAAACAGGCCCTTTTAAAAAGATAAATCTATCTGCGTGCGACTCTTTATAAATGTCAATATTTTTTTTTTTCAATTTAAAGTGATCGTAAATGGTAAGGCCACACTATTGTTGGAGATTTCTATCTCAGACTACGTATTTCTTATTCACGCAACGAGTTTACTTAACAATTGAATCCACTCATTAATAATGTGGAAATTTAAAATAAACAATATGTTTACAATATTAATCTTAACGATAGTTTTTATGTTAATTAAATACGTTGCAATTGTCTTAACGTATTGCTTCATGAAGTTGTTTATAAGACATACTGATTTCCCAGTTAAGTAACATGTAAGTAACGTAAAACTATAAGTAGTTTTTACTATCAAATAATATTGGTTGTCTACAATTTCTGTCCACACAGACAAAAAGATCTCGGAATTATCGAAAATATATCATTATGTCTCTTAAAAAGAAAAGGAAATTGATAAAAGTTTACTATTGAGACAAAGTGATATTTGAAAGACTGTATCTGAATAATCCTCGTCAATTGATAGTATTGAAAGTATATATA
>JAIPMN010008678.1:0-14570 GCA_020650975.1 Apostichopus californicus | reverse complement strand
ATACACACATATATATATATTATATCGTTATTGCATGATCCTTTCCTTGAACACTTTTCACATCAACAAAGCTTCGCCCACATGTGGAAATTCCACGATAATTGTACTACTTTATAGATGATTTGTATGTTTGTTTTAGGGAAGCATGCTCTTGCAGAAATAATAGATATATACATGGTTATACAAATGTTATTTATTAAAAATATTTAAATTTCGAACAATGTATAGCTTGTATTAAGAAATTTAACAAACAATCGATACAGTACTTAATATGACACAAAACAAAGGAAAAAAACTTTGTATAATATATATATATATACTTAAACTATTGAAGTTGGCATGTGGACCACATGTATAATTTGTTAACATTTGTTATTTCTGGTTATATCTTGTGTGAGGTGCGAAAGTCATGTTATGGTATGTGGGCCAACTGTCTACTCTACGCTGTTTCTCTCATTTGACGAGTTCTCCTTTCGGACAGATAGCTTGGTGTAAGTGCATGCTTATATAAGTTCCGGTGTCACTACCAGATGGTTCAACGTTTGTTCCAGTATGGTCAAAGATGGAAATTATCCTATATGGTGAAGCATTGGCAGACCTTTCAGTTGGAATTGACGTTTCATGAGGTCTAGATAAAGTATCATAAACTGTACAAGGAAGCTTCCTACCCATTGTCCTACCGGGAAATCTCTTTGGAAGTCTGCAGTAAGTCCGTTGAAGGGCAGAGGCCCTCGCATCACTCTTACACAATCGTCGGCCAGTAATGATGCAACAGAGGCAAGATAAAATAGCTATTGCTACCAGAAGAACATATTTCACGACATCGAAAATGAACTCGTTTTTCTCTCCTGGTAAAAAATAAATACAAAAGTGTGATTGATTTATTTTTCCTCGATCAAAAGTTTTGATTGTATCGCCGAATTTTCATCATTTTTCCTCAAACCGTCGACTTTTTCCTCAATTTTTTCTCTCGTTATATTGCTTATATTTTGACTATTTTATCTAATAATTCAACTTGCTTAGGATAATACTGTCATTATAACTGTATATGCCGAATTTGTAGGAACTTTGATTTTTGGCTTTAATTTAGTTTCACAAAATATTGTTAAAAAGTTAAACTTCGTAGGAACAAGTCAACATTTTTGAATGACCATGAATGGAATGAGCATAAAAAGAAACTGCATATACTTTGATTACCTGACACTCTTTTTGATGCTACAATGTTTTCAACTGAATGATCTAGCAATAACATGGAGTGAATGAATTTCCAAGTTTAAATTATATCCTTGTCCCTATTTCAGCAACTTGATATAGTGAAAGATCAGCTATTACCTCTGTCTACCGTATTCCTCGTTCCGTTACATCTGGAATAACTTTTAAATATCGCCGCTAATGCTTTCAAACTTAAGCAAACTGCAAGTTGCTTAACCCGTGACCCTCTGTCGTATTCCCAGACAAACCGTCGTTGTTAAATTACACAATTAGTTGTTGTTGTTGTTGTTTAGGTCAATGATGAAATCAGCAGATATTTGGCTAGATGTGCGAAACATTGTTAGCAATCACAGTATTACAAATAAAACATCAGATCTCAGTATGTTTATTAATTTCAACCTTCTTTCATTTATTACTCAGCAGGATGTTCAACGGTTAATACATACTTAATTAATTTAACCTAATTACATTCCTGAGTCAAATTAAGATTTTATCAAGCTTCATACCTTCATATTGGGTAACGTAAATTGTGACAGGAGACGTATTTTCGGATAAAGCTTCACCGCGTACCATGCACGTAATATTAACTGTTTCCGTAGACATTTCCACGAAGACTGTAGATGTGACATTAACCAAGTCGAACCCGGCGCTTGATTTATTTACAGTGTTTTCGCTCTGTACCTCGATTCCATTTACCTGCCAAATTATTTGCAGAGGGGTATATGCATGTGTCACGTGACACTGCAGTTGCCCTCTCCAGGGTAACCTTTTGGCGAAGTGTGAATGAACGTCTTTCCCATTTTGAGTAAAACGTATCTGTGGGATGACTGTAATAAGAAATAAAATGTCAGTCAAATATATGATCTGATGATACATTTTACGAAGTTTTACGAAGTTTACGAAGTTACTGTATGTCTAAGTTCACTATAATTGTAAACTTAGATATAACTGAACATTATAACACAACGCCGAATCTATGTCGTAGCTTGCATTTCCTAATGGTAATTAGATATTTCTAATCGTTTCATCCAATACATACACATTTGTATGATTGTTACTACTGTTGTTTCATTGGGAACCTTTCAATGCCCATTATTCTAGCTGGTGTGAATTCAGTTATAATGTTCATCGACGCAACAACCGTACACGTTAAGATCAGATACGTCAAGTAAGTACAAAACGTAGCTTAATGTTATTGGCTCCTAATGGCCAGATGACAAAGAACGTTTCCGATCATCATTTGTGTCAATGTATTTATTAAGGAAGTTATATATTACATGTTCTACCTTTGGCAATTATGCAAAAGGCTTTAACCTTTACGTTGCCTTCCCAACAGGTGTAATATCCGTCAGAGTAATTAGTTGAAACATTTGACACTTGCAGTGAATAATTATTGTCGTGGCAATGAACGGCATCAACCTCAAACGACATCCGTCTGTCGTCATACAGTGGTATGCCATCTCGAAACAGAATGTCTTTCTTCCTTTCGATTGTCTTAGTCCATGTTACACTGGACCCGTTCTTAGATCTCGGACAAACCAGACACGCTGAGCCACGCTCTTCAGCGAAAGTTATGACGTAATCAGATCCCGTACTTGGTTTGCATGCTGTGGAACTGGTTACTATTTGACGCAGAGAAAAGGAAGAATGAATGTATACACAATTGACATCATTCATGAGCAGAGGCGCAACCACGAATGTTTTTTATTGCGGTGAGAGAGAGAGAGAGGGGGGGGGGGAGAAGGAGGAAAATATCCCATAAATAAATAGGTGAGCTCAGCCCCCCTCCCCACACACACACCAAAGGAGGCAGAATATTAAAAGGAAAAACCCAAAACACCTTATTATGCAGTACAAAAATATATGTAGTCGAACACTTTTCAGCATTGTTCAAAAGTTGCATAATAAAGCACCATTTCTAGGTTAATCCAAACCGTACTTTGTAGAAACACATTGAGAACACGTATATCAATAACGATAATCATAATTCTGATTGAACGAGATATTAATATAAAGGTCTAATTAGCTGAGGTCAGCAGCTTGAATTGTATTTGGTGACATTTTATGGATTGAATTGTAATATGTTTTAATTTCGGTCCATTGTTGAAATTTGAACACAAAACATCTTTACTTCAAAGCGTTTATGTTTCAAGTGGGTAATCTTCAGATTTATGAGTGGTTAAATTGAAGCAGATGATATATTGTGACACAAACGATATTATATGTGTGCCTTATGATACTGGCAGATTCCTAGGCATCGATTTACTAGGCAACCATTGATATTGTGAAATATGTTCTTCTTTCTACACAATACGCTGATTATAAATCAAATTTATGCTTTTCTGCTTTTCGCGAAAGGTTCTGCAGTTCTATATCATTATTCAAATTCACAGCATAACTATATATTACATTTGCTTTTAAAATACAAACAACTATTCGATATACAATATCAGCATATATATGGTGCTTACATTAACACTTCAGGTAAGTTAACACTCACCCTATTTGTTTCTGTGTGTACGGTGTTTCATCACTATCGCTTATATTGTAAACTACGTATCTATCCAGGCCCAAATCGCGAGGGGTGAAGGAGGGCACCAAACATAAAATAAGTTCTTAGCAAAACCGTGCATATAGACCTACTTAATAGCTAAATTATGCAAAAAAATCACGTCAAATAATTTTTCTGGAGAAGCCACTACCCCCCCCCCCCCCTCACACACACACTCTAAATCTGATTCACTACGGGCCACGCCTAACCATTGTTTTTTATAGAACACGATCTACTCCTGCAATTCTCATGAGCTTGTAAAGCTCAAGTCAATGCTCTTAAAATAGGTTCCAAATGGAAGTTGCTGTTACAATGGTGTAGACTTTGATTATCACCCGCCTCTAGCACATTATATTGAACGAAAGTCACCACGGAAACAAACATTATAGTTTTCACGATTAAAATTTTGTTGGGGGAAAATTGTTGATATTAAAGTTTTCATTTGAGAAGCTGAAATTTGATTTTCTGATCATAATCCTTAAATATGATAATACAGTATTCAGAGATATAACTGTAACTCATTAATCCATGACATTAAAGAACCATTTATGTTCTAAAATTAATTAGTTTCTAGTATCACGCTCCATTGTAAAATTTATCATGCTAAAGTGACACATGTAAACAACAATGTTTTGTTTGAGAAATAGAAGTATGCTTAGAAACGCTAATGGTAACTTGGCAATACTTGTATTTATTATTATGAATAAATGAATTAGTAACAGTAGATTAAGCTAGAGGCGAATATTATATTTAAATGATCGGAACGTACCTTTTATTAAAGTAAAGCAACAAACCCACTGTAGCATCTTGTTCAAAAACTCCATTTTGATGTATGATAACAAATTTCTCTGACGAAATAAATTGCTTTCACATCTAATTACGGTATTGCTAACACTTTTTTCCTAATGAGCGAAAGTAAAAATTTTCATCCGTTTATTACATCTGTTACCCATAAAAGATATTGGTTTTGGAGAGCTGTATCGATTTCAAGCATCATGACTTCATCTAATAAGCACTTTTTTTGTTAATGATTATTTCAATTTTGTTTCATTCATTATTGTTAGGAGTAAACTTATTTTTTTCACGGGTCATCTGTATTTTGAGTGGTAGGCTAAACTGTCTGCGATGGTTGAAACTGAATCGAGGATAAGTTGCAACATGAAAGAATGACAATGCCGTTCCATGGTTTCACACTCCTATGCTCATTTTGATCAAATGTGTCTATATATCTAAACAACACCAAATTGGGCATCGGTGTTTAGCTTCCAACGTAACCACTCGCTTTGTATTGATCTTCCTCATACGCCACTGGACAATGAAACAATTCGTGAACAAATCATACAAACGATTGTACCTATATATGGTTTTCCATCATTTTAGTTACAGATGCAGCCTCTCATTGGCATGAACATTGTTTGAACAATTATATTATGCCTTAGGTATTGATCTGTTCATTATATTAAAAATCCACAGGATGGAGACCTCAACAAATTCGGATAATAATAATGATTATAATAATAATACCTATTTATATATTGCATTATACCGACGGTCTATATGCGCTTTACAAGAAAAAAAGATACACGTAAAGAAGGATGGAAACAAACATTACAATGTGCAGTAAGGGTAGCACGTGAATAAGTGAGTTTGTAAGACGCTTTTCATATTTTCTATGGTAGGGGCATTCCTAATATGGGAGGGAAGAGTGTGTCAGAGATGTGGGGCCGCAAATTGAAAAGAATGCTCACCGCACATCTGAAGTTTAAGTTTTGGTGGCTATAAAAGAATAGCACTGTTATATCTGAGTGAGCGAGTTGGAATATGTAAGATGAGTAAGTTGGAAATATAGTTTGGAGCAAAACCATGGATGGCTTTGTAGGTGAGGGTGAGAAGTTTGTACTTTATTCTTTCCGAAACAGGAAGCCAGTGAAGTAGGTGGAGAATAGGTGTAATATGGGATCTGTTATCTGTGAGTATAACTAATCTGGCGATGTTTTGAATGCGCTGAAGCTTAGAGATTTGGTAAGCAGGAATAACAAATAAAAGACGGTTACGACAGTCAAGTCTGGATGATTCAAAAACATAAATTTCTCAGTCGACTTGTAATCAATATATTTGCGAATTTGGCAATTTTTACTGATAGCGAGTGAAGCATAGCGGCATATATTATTCACATGAGACAACAATGTGAGTTAATCATCAAGTATAACACCCAGATCTTTAACAGAGAGAACTGGAGATATGCAAGAATCGTTAATCTTAACGGAAGTTACAGGGGTGATATAAAAGAACCGTGACGAAACATGCATCAATTCGGTTTTGTCGTCGCTGAGAATTAGTTTGTTGTTTACACACCAAGTTTTTATTTCGTTTATGCATGATTCAAGTATTTCAATAGTCGTCTGATCCTTTTGATCAGTATTCATTGACACACAAACTTGTGTATCGTCTGCATAAATCATCCCTTGCATATACCGTAAGATGTGACACTGATACTTGCGTAACTCCATATTCAAGATAGCGCGGTGAAGAATGTTTAATCTCAATGGTAACAGTCTGAGAGTGGTTTGTGAAATAAGATTGTAGCTATCTAAGAGTAATGCCTTCAAACCATGACTCGGTGTGCATCCTATCAAACAGAATTTGGTGGTCGATAGTGTCAAAGGCTGCGCAAAAGTCGAAGAGGACGAGAAGGGATTCTTTGTGGTAATCAGTGGCGGGGAGAAGTCATTATAAATGCTCAACAGGGCAGTTTCCGTTGAATGATTCTTTCGGTAGACAGATTGAAGGGAGTTATGAAGTGAGTTTGCACACAAATAGTCTTGAAATTGCAGAGAAGCAGCTTTTTTAATTACTTTTCCAAGGAATTTTAAATTAGAGATTAGACGATAGTTTTGAAAAAGGTCAGTGTCTATAGACGATTTTTTTTATGATAGGGGTAGCCGTGGCGGATTTGAAGGATGATGGGAAGGTACCAGAGCTTAGTGACGAACAAATAATCTTCGACGAAACTGGCAAAAGCTCGTCAAGACATTTCTTGATAATCCAAGTTGGCAAGGGATCAGTTGAGTCCGACGTGGTTTGCATCTGTAGGGTCATTTTACGTACTTCTTCATTATCACAGAGATGATAAAATTTGTCATGTGAGTGTAAACACGTGATGGCTACAAGGGGATTTGGTCCGTAGGTAGTATCGGAAGAGTCACATGATCAAGCTCAGAACGAAGCAACTGAATCGTGTTCTCAAAATTGTCTGCAAAGTCATCTGCTAACTTTTGCTGGCAGTCGTGGCTAGGCAACGAAGAGTTAAACATAGCAACGCACATTGAGTCCACGAGCTTAAACAGTTGACCTTTATCATAGGTTGCAATTTGAAAAGAGTGATAGTCACACTCAGCCGCTTCAAGAAGTATGCGTACTCGGAAGATCTAGCTTCAAGAATTTATCAATTCAGGAAAATACCAATTCAATCAATCTACAGTTTCTTAAGGTGAACCTTATGTTTACAATACTATAACATTACAAGTCATGATCAATAGTCCATTCGAGAGTTGCTTAGGAGTTAAGCACATATTTGATACCCAATGCTAGCCTTGCATAGGAAATAACAAGTGTAAATTCAGGTTACAATGATGGAGACTTTGATTATCAACCGCAAATGGACAATGAAACAATTTGTGAACACATCATACAAACGATTGTAACTTTATATGGTTCTC
The DNA here is from genome assembly GCA_020650975.1 of Apostichopus californicus. NCBI lineage: Eukaryota > Metazoa > Echinodermata > Holothuroidea > Aspidochirotida > Stichopodidae > Apostichopus > Apostichopus californicus. Next base: position 7,088 of record JAIPMN010008678.1, on the reverse strand, counting down.
CATCATGCTTAGCTACAAATGAAACATCTCTTCGACATGAGAATTGTTTGAAAATTTTCGCCATGCCTTATGTATTGATATGATCATTAGATTAAAAAACACAGGATGGAGAGGTTCACAAGTTCGGATGATACCAATTCAGACGCTCTACAGTTTTTTTAAGGTAAACTTATGTTTAAAATACTATAACATTACTACATCTCAGGATTAATAGTCCTTTCGAGCTTTGCCTTTGGAGTTAAGCAGATATTTGATACCCAATGCTGGCATTGCAAAAGAAAATAACAAAATACTTAGAATACTTCAATGGCAAAGGTCCTATCTATAGAGCTGGTCAGTTGGTATACATTTTAATCCATATTCTTATTCTCTTTCTGCAAAGTGACGTACGATTATAGTCGAACGGTGAAGCTCTTTGGTAGTACATTCAATTTGTGACAGGATGCTTTGCTCATTGACAAAATTGTGCATAATGTATTTAAATATAATCGTTTCAAACATATCTTAAAAGAAACACATTGAAACAAACAATATCATCAATATTAAACCAAAAAGTAATGTCAGCATCACATCACCATAATAATGAAGACCATGTGCATATCTTAGGGTGGACTTATTGTTCAGATAGTTACGTTACGTCTGGTGATCCTCCAATAATTTAAACATCGTTGAAGTCCACCAAGCATGAAATGACTTTAAAACGTACTTGACGTTTATTAACTATTCACTTTATTTGTTTAAATCAAATTCCAGACAAAATTATCTCCTAATTTGAAGACTCCCTTGGACTGCCATTTGGTTCTCCCTTATATACTACTTCGTAGATATCGATGTAGGTAGGATCCTCTCTGCGAGACGTCTCGCCGGTTGCACTCGTGTCAGGAGATAAACATACAGCTCTTGCGTCTTCTAGGACGTTGTTAGATGGCATAGCAGGAGGTCTAGAAAGAGTATTATAACATCTGGACACATCTACCTCACATCTATCCCATCTACGTCTGGTCCTCTCTAATATCCTGCTGGAAAGTCTAGACCAACCTCTTTCAACTGCCGATGATACCGCTGCCGATGGCTCTGTCCTTTTCTTGCAAATCCGTTTACCAACGGCGATGCCAACACAGAATATCCCAAGTGCTATCACCGCAGTAAACAAATTTCTGAGAAACTCTATAAGGTGAGTCAACACTGGTCTGTTCTCGGTAGCTAATGGAAAGGTTACTACAAAAGATAGCAGAAAGGCCATGCAGTTTGAAGAGATCAAATAATTTTTCTGTTCATTAGTTAACCAGTCACTGTACAGTGTGCACTGGATAAGGATAACGGCCACATTGGCATAGCAAAGTCTCGTATTTAATCAAATGAGATATTGTTACCAAGTATGATCGCAAACAAAATACTAATCATTTTCTAATGGTACAAGAATATCTATGTCTTTACGATAAAATAACTCCTGAATGAGGATCTGAATGGTTTTCTTTCTAATTGCTTTCTGTCCATATTTGCTACGATGAATGTTAACAGTGTTGTCACGGAAAGCAATACCATCATTACGTCATATTAATGGGATAAATACTTCATATTTAGCATTTGCAAAAGTTATCGCCATTGGAAAATAAACATGATTGTAATAACTAGAGAAAATCATAAGAAGAATAACACACGTGTGGCTATATGATGGCTATTTAGACCTGATCAAACATTAAGCCTTGTAACATTATATCTGTGATATCTCCCAGATGGTATAAGAATATAATTAAACCCACCTTCAACGACGTTAATCGTGACAGAGTCACCTTGGTCTGCTAATATAGCGCTTTCTACCATGCACGTGATATTGAGTGCGTTTGAAGCGAGTGTCTGATGAAAGGTAGATGTCACATTGATCAGCACAATTCTTCCGTTGTTTCTAATGGATTCGGACTGGACTATATTTCCATTAACTTGCCAAATTATGACACAGGGAGTGTAAACATTGTAAGCATAGCACAGTAGATGTTGCTGTAATGCTAACGAACTCTTATGATATCGAGAAATTACTATTCCATTCTGCTCGATGTTTAATTGTGGAACGACTGTTGAAAAGGAAAGTCAAAGGAAAAGTCATGCAAGTTACGTAATGTATAAATTATCTGAATTAAATCGTTAAAGTAACCATTTCAAAATGTTCGTGATTTTTATATATGTCATTATTTGCCTATGATTTTGCTTGACTTCAATCGTAAACTAAGGCAAAATATATAAAAAAAAGTATTCAAAATGTTCTGAAAGTTATTTTTAACTTTATACCTTGTAATAAAACACAGAAGGCAGTAACAACCGACCCATCATACCAACACGTGTATTGGCCACTGCTGTCATTTGCCGACATATTGGACAATTTTAGTGAGTAATTCTGAATATGACAATGGGCATCGTTTACGTTAATAGAGTGCTCTCTTTCATTGAACCTCCGTATGTCGTCTCTAAACAGGATCGATTCGTTTTCATCTGTTCTTGTCCACAGTAAGCTCTTTTCCTCTTTAGATATGGGACAAACCAAGCACGACGATTTATTTTCGTTAACAAAAGCAATGACGTAGTTGGAACGTGGGTTTGTATGGTCACAGCTGGACACACTCTCTGAAACAATAAATCACATACGCATACTTTAAACACATATGACTGGATACAAGTAGAAGTGCAACTATCGGTCACTGAGTTTTTTCCCCGAACATGTGGACATTAATAGCTAGTGAGACAAGAATCATGTTATGTAATTTTAAGTTTAAGCGTTTTTAGCTTGATATGACATATCACAAACGTGTGTACATTAAGCATCATTTGTTATGAAGAAGGGATTCTCATTATATATAATACTCATTACACATTCCCAACTGATTTATACTGTTGTATGAATTCGTCTTACTTTCGTGGGTTTTTGTATTAAGTTAACCTTTTAAAAATCATTTTCATCAACTGAAGAAGATGGTACCAGCAAGGAGGGAAGAGGACTGGTTCATATACCAGAGATATTCATGTTAACTTTTTTAAAAGAACTTTCGGAACACTTCCACAAACTAATATTTTAACCGAAACATTTCTCGTTAATAACATATCTATATATGTTCTCCCTTAAACCACACCGTAACGTGAACAACACCTGATAGTAACATACCATTAGAATCCATGACCAAGATGAATGATACGATTTCATTTCCATATTGATTTTCACTCAATGAAGCTGTTGGCATGCAAATTATTACGAATATGGAAAGAAACTTGATAATATCTCACAATATTAATAATGATCAGGATTGAACGTACCTTTCGTTAAGACAAACCAAAGCAACAAACGAAGCAGGATGTGAAAAACATCCATTTTCCCAGTCTTTCTCTCCTTCATGATACAAATCTTTTGAACTAATGAGATGAAGTTGAATTTATCGAAATTTCACATTTAAAATATTAAAAAGCCCAATTTTAACTTATATGGTATATGAAAGTAAAACACATCCTCATCAAAAATTAATTATTCTTATATCTGGAATGTGCTTCTTTGAATTGGATGTTTTAACGATAGTTTCGTCTTTTTGAATAGTAGTAGCTCTTGAGTGTCACTCTACATTTGGTACCGATTAAGCAGTTTCGCTTTCCGAAGTAAACTGAAGAGTAAATATATAGGTTACATTCAACTCTTTGAACTAATTAAATAATTCGAGGATATTTTAATAGCATTCTTCGAAAGAATTGCAAAGCTTTGTTTCATTAATGACGACAGTTCCCACAAAGACGGTGACATAATTAACTATGGCTCTGAAAACAATAGATTTAAATTTAACCTATTATTTTAAGTGGTAGCACCGCACGGTTTTCCATGGCCCAATTGAATGTAACGTTTTATTCCTTACAGTGTATTATTCGCTAATCTTTTTTAATTACATGATTCCGACCGAACCCAAATTTGAGTTAACATTTTCAAACATCATTAGTAGAGCTGCCCGTATCTCATAGCCATCACTAAAAAGTCTACATATAGAAGAACAATTAATGTTACATATCCGGTTTTTCTCGGGTTTGTGCAGGTCAAGCAATTGCAAATTTACTGCTTGTTTGTTTACTTTAAAAATTGCTTTGTGGTTGTATGGTTAATACAACGATGCTTCCTCCTTGATAACTTAAAGTTTCTCCCATTAGTCAATATACATCGTGCCTTTGAAGTTATGAACTACACAAACGTATAAATAAGCAATCTTGTTTAGGCTGCTGGCTTTTATATTTTGTAATAGCCTATGCTGAAGATTAATTGAAGGATTGGGTATCCACTGTAAATAAAGTTGCCCTGATGTGAATCTGGAAATGTGACAAAATCAACAAAAGTGTTTTTTTTAGCGTAGATAAGGAATACAGTTTGTAAAATGGAAAACGAAGGAAGAAGCTGTACATGCAAATGCCCGAGACAGGAAAGATATTTATTATCTGCCAGAATGAGTACAAAGTATAGATCAAAATTACACTATGTAAGAAAGGCATTGAACATATTAGTTACCTGTGAAAAGAAGCAACAAAAACCACACTGTTTTAGACATGTGACAATTGGATATAGGACATTTGGTGGCTTGCTTGTAAACTCATATCCTGGCATTTAGGATAATACTATGTTCTAGAACCTGAATATCGATAGAAAGCGTTATGAAGTAACTATTATAGTAGCAATTTACATTAACCTGATTTGACAAGTTTCCGCTTTTTAAACCATCCACTCCTTCCTCTCGTATCTAAAAATGTTGGAAGCAAAGTATTTTCTCTTCATTTTGAACACTTACATGAAGGTTGTTTGTAACAGGAAGCTCATAAAGCTTAAATTTCATACAACAGGCTGGATTAAACTAATATTAAACTTCATTTTCACTTTCTTCCATATACTTTCCTTTCATGTAGCCGTATATATTCACAGTAGAAGTTGCAAGAGCGTATTCCATTACTTAAATCGGATATTAACAGATCGAACTGCATTTGATTCAACAAGTGACATGTCTCCACATTTATTTGATACCACCTCCTCTATTTCATTACTCACAAAAACTATGGCTTTCGCTGGTTAAAATGACGTGATACTCCGTTCTTTGTTTCAACATGTTTCTCCGCACCTGCGTGGTTACGATACCAGTTCCGCTACGTTCCGCACATTACTTCGGCTACGTGTGTAGGGGATAAACAGATGAGCTTAACGACATTTTAACAATAATCCGATGACTGGATTGAGTATACATCCACATTTGCACCAGATACACACAGAGAACACAGTTACTACTGTAATTCTTAAAGTTTTGTAACCGCAGTAAGAACTGGATTGTGCTATAAATCGGTAGCATGTGCTGTTAGGTTTACAGCAAGAACTGAGGATATGTGTAATCCCAATAAATCCCAACAACTGGATTTGTTGGAATTACACATATCCTCAGTTCTTACTGTAATATGATTACAGTAAGCACGATCCAGTGTCAGCACGATCCAGTATTTACTGTGGTACAAAACTTTAATATTTACAGTAGTTACTGTAATCTCTGTGTGAATCGGCTGAAATTTGAAAAGTCAATCAGTGGATCTCAACAATAGGACATGTGATATCTAAATATCGTACGATGTGAACCCTTTGAAATGAACTTTCGATTTACGACATGTTCAAAAGTGTTAGCGAGAGCTTTCTTTTTGAAACTGGAGCAGTCACGATCAGAACAATAGGACAATAAAGATTGGATTGATGTTACATTTTGAAGCTGCTTTCGAGTGGGAGATATGCCAAGTCATGCAAACGGTAATGGCAAATACGTGGTTCCTCTTTCGTATTTAAAGAGATACGTCGTTGTTTTAAATTCCGTTTCTCACCAAAATGTTGTATCTGAAAAGCTGAAACCATTCTAGATTCATCGAAAGCATACGTGAAGTATTGTCAGCAGTTGTAAAAAAACTCTTTTTGCTATGTTTTTGTCGATATGGAAAATGGCGACTAAATGTTCATATAGGTTCATCCAGATGAGGCTAGTAAAATTTAGGAACGGATATTTTAATTGTAAGGCATTCCAAGGACACAATAACAACAATAAACATGTGTTAGGACAACATCTCCAACATCCTTTCTGGAATAGCAAAGACTTTGTCATGCATTTCAAAAAGCCTTCAAGTCACCTTTGAACAACAATAATAATGAGAGCGTGGTGGCCAATTGGCTAAAGGCGTCGGACTTGTGATCCAAGGATTGCTGGTTCGATTCCTGCCTAGTTCATTACGTTGTGTCCTTGGGCAAGATGCTTTATCTCAATTGCCTTTCTCCACCCAGTGTTTAAATGGGTACCTGTGAGGTTATACTATTATTGGGCGCAGTAATAACTGCAGCCGACTGGAGGGATTGTCTCTAGTACATGTTATCATTGACCAGGGGTAAAATCACGTATGTAATTATCGCTTTGAAACATATCGCTGGTATAAAGCGCTATATAAATCGAACATTATCATTATTATATTTAGAGCAAGTAACATGCTATTGAAACGGGGTTTCCCATAAAACAAGGTGAAACATTGTTTCCTTCACTTCCATTGTCACATGTTGTGACATTGGCATATACCTTTAATGAAAGCAGGTCTGTGAACAACGGACAATTAATTTTAAATTTAGTTTCGCATTAATTTTGAAAGGTTTATATTTCAAAGAGAAAGTTAATTACAAACAATGATTCAGAGTTTAATTCATTCAAGAAAAATAGAAAATAATACCTACATGTTTTCCTAAGATTCGTACCTACATCATAAAAACAGAACGCATTGTCAAACGTTATGATGCAATTCTGTTCCCCTTAAGAAACAGTCATGGTTATGGTAGTCATGCTTTTTGTTCATTCGCTGTTTTCCTTTAGGCACACCATCTTAAACGTGAATAAGACTGTTAACATATATTACAAATAGATAATTGGATATGATTGCCACATTCTTATGGCTCACACTATGACTCACACTACCTTAATGCAACATAGGTACCTCTGCTTTCACTTACAATCTAATAAGTATTTACTTAGCCGGCAAATCTACTATATTTATGTTACATTAAATGTATA
>JAIPMN010008676.1:1674-40512 GCA_020650975.1 Apostichopus californicus | reverse complement strand
TATATCCAGTTGGTGTAATAGTCCAGGTTATTGTTTTGTGGGTGTTGTTATATTTCAAATTTTGTGTAAACACAGAGCAGCATAGTGTAGGAACCATAGCAGAATCTTACAGTAGCACAAACATGTACGCTGATGGGTCATTGTGTTAATGCGAGGTTGCGTCACGGGGAATTGCAGAGTTAAGAAATATCAAAAACAATGAGGCAACTAGTCGCCATGGGAATGTACACTGACAGCTTTTATTAAAAGCTGTCAGTGTACATTCCCATGGCGACTCGGTGCCTCATTGTTTTTGATATTTGCTTAACAAACAATGCGCTCATGAAATATGATGCCTCAGTCTGCGAGGCCACATGATCTAATAGCAGGTTTACCTAGAGTTTGTGTTATGACAGCTACTGTGAGTTTACACAGATATACGTGATATTGGAGGGTAACTTTGTAAAACACATGTTATCGTCATGGTGATGAATTCCTTATTGTTAACAAAATGTAAGCTTTGAAGATGGGGGATTCCCTAGATAAACAGCTTGTCTGTTTAATAGATATAGATCCTCTCTCAGGTTTCCTGGGTATGTACAAATTCCATGGATATATCAAGTCTGTGAAGTGAAGTATACCATCTTGTGGAATATATACCACATCCCTGGGTATACACATTAGAAATTCCTTGGGTAAATGCCCCTCCCTCTGGATATACTGCATGCAAACATTGCCGTCTCTCTTGATAAACAACCATTTGGGTATATCCCCTGCCTGGGTATATCCTCTGCCTGGGTATATCCCCCCCCCCCCCGCGGGGGCCTGGTCATATGTCAGTTTCTCAACTGCTATAAGGTAAGGTTATTGAGCTTCTGTTCTCTTTAGAAATCAAATTTCTTTCTCCCACCCCCCCCCCGCCCACTTTTTTTTTCTTTGTTCTATTTTCAAACTTGAACTAAATTTCTTGACAAGGAGTTAATAATACAAAAGTCTATACTGTGAGAAGGGCTTGTTTCTTTGAAGTTTCAAGAAAGTCAACTTCCCATCAGCACCTAAATGGGACCTTCGTTTCCAGAGCATATTTATCAGACTTCCACGTTTGAAAAATGTTTTTGAATACTTTTAGATTTGTAAGTATGGGTTTGCTGGTACAACATTGTTTCATTCAAATTTGTGAACGTGATGAATGGTGACACTGTAATTGTATGCTAGTCCTGTAAGTTAGTGATATTTACAGTCTAGATAAATGACATCTTGATAAATATTATGAGCTAATAACTGACTGTCAGGGTTCTGTAGGTGCTAACAAATTAATTATAGCAGGCCAAAGTCTTGGACTGTATATAATAAGGTTTCTCAGCTTCTAGAACCGTGAGAAGGGGATTGTTGTAATGCCTTAATCGCCTTACCCGGTAACACATTCGTAGGTTGGTGCAAGTGGCGTCACGACAGCATTTCTTGTTCGGTGTTCCAGAATTGTCAGCATATTATAATGGTTAGACTTTCACAGCTTAGTAGTAGTGCTATATTATGTCACTACATGAAATGAGCACATCAATTGGTGCACTTATTATTTACCATTAAAAATCATGCTTTGTGTAACCTCAACTCATTACCCTCACAGCTATCTTCACCAGCTTTTGACATTTTTCATGTTTGGTTTCACATCTTGGCTGCTTGTAGAAACGAAAACTTCACTTTTATCTCTCTCTATATCTATCTATCTTTCTCTCATTGCGGTAGTTTTCTGTTTTTGCCGTTTCCCTCCATTTCGCAAAAATCGTCTATCATTTGCACCTTTCTGTATTTTTTCATTTCTTTTCTTCTACTTTTCTCATCATTACGCATGTAAAGTAAGTAAAGAACAATTTTCCTCTTTGGCAGAGTTTTGTCGCCAACCATAACTGTCTTTGACTAGAACAGGAAATTGTGACAACATTTCACTCCCCGTAATAAACGGGCCCTTTTTTCAAACTCAAACTTGTGCGGAAAGACTTCTTACATTTTACGACTCTATGGGAACTTTGGTGAGCTTTAGGGTCGGGAAAGGTTGTGGTTCATTACTGAAATATATTCATGTGAACAGAGTTGGCTAATTGGATTCTCTGCAATTGTTTGATACCCCCACCCCCCCCCCCCAATTCCTTATGGCTCTAAACTAATTAATGACTTACCAAAGTTTGCCATTTTGGAGGATTCTTGAACAAAAATGGAAACATTTTGATTGGTTGTTCCAGTTTCCATCAGTATTTTGGCACTTTTGTTAACTTTTGTATTAGTTTGAAAGAAGGATAAAAGAACTCAAAATATTTCAAAAACAAGGAAAGGTCTTCACAGATTATGCAAATTAAATAAGTTTGTTAAGAAGAAGCTATAGTACCTAAATAATTGACAGATCTACCATTTATTTATTAATTTATTTTTTCTATTTAAAGTTTAATGTCTTGGTAGTGTTATTTGTCAATGGGAAAGTTTAAAATGTTAATGCATGGACTCTCCAATATGGGTAGGTTTCCTTGAGAAAGTTTGTATAACTTTCAGTGTAATACTGTTCACCACAATATATCACAACTTGGAAAACAGTATGAAAGACAATGATTATTAATAAGTGTACTATTTATTTTAATTTGTCCTGGATATAAAGGAATGTGTACGGAGCAGATGTTTCTTTTGTTTTATTAAAGTCTTACTATATCCTAATTGCAGTGTTCTCCCATAAGTTCTCAAATCTGGTCTTGGTGAATTCCTCTCAACATAAATTCTAAAGACAGCTGGCCATAGTCTGCTGGCATAGACAATGTCAAACTGTAGACGATACAATATTTGATGCTAAAAATTAATCATACACTTGTCAAAAAGAAGTTTGATAACTTAGTTATTGGTTAGGCTTACTCAACACCCATCCTCCCCCCCCCCCTAACCCACCCTCTCTTCCTTCCCTCTCTCTTATTGAGAAATCATTCTGCTCTATTTAAACTATCATTTTAGTGTCCATGTTAGAAGAAACTAAACTGCAAATTAAAAACAAAAATTAAGGGGAAAAAAAATTGAAATGCAACTTTCAGTGTGTTCATAACCTAAAGCCTGTAATATGTTGATAAAATGAGGACATTTTAAAAGTTGGATAAAGTGTTCATCAGTTTGAGACTATTTAGGTCAAATTTGTAAGGAATATTGTTAGCATTGTTGAGAGGGTTGATCCGTTTTCAACAGTGTTCTAACCAAAGATTGCTTTCTTGTCCTGCAATGCCTGCCTCCTTTGGTATCCAAGGATTTAAGAATCAAACATGAAACAAACGTTTGTACGTAAATTGTACAATAATTTTTCCTGAAGAATTAAAGCCTCCTATGGAAAGACCAAATGAATGCAACTATGTTAACCCTCAGGGAATGATATATATGTGGTATTGCATAATTGCTAATTGTTATATATTATGGGCAAATTGCTGTAATGTAATGTAAAGATTTTGATTTACACACAAACAATATTTTGTAAGAGATGAAATTCCAAGCCTTCAAAGCTGATACTCAAAACATTATACTCTGACCTTACTGCTGTAATGTTTGATTTTGTAGTATCTAACGTGCAGAGCAAAGAAGTAAGTTGGTTTATATCTGTAAACGAGGTGAAGCTATCTTTGTCAACCTCACACCTGTGGTGAAGTAATAATCTTCCAGCATGTGGTACCTACCATTTCTTTTCTTTTTTTTCTGGAGTGCAATCCACTAGTTTGCATGCTGTGTGTAAAATTGGTGCGAATTTCTAGAACCTTTTACTTTTTTTTTTTTTCTGTGTTCTTAACCGACAAAACACTTCTACTCTGTACAATTTGTCTTTAACAAGCCGATCTTGTCGTGTTTTGATGAAAACATTCATCTTTTCTGTATATGTTGCATGCTACCACGCTCTAAAGCCGGTACAAGATATGCTCCAAATTCACTACTAACTTAAACCTTTGTTCCTCCCAATTTACGCACGCTGCCTTTAGATCTGGAAGGAGACATCGGAGGAGGCATAAGAGGTACTCGTCTCAAAAACACAAACTTTTGTGAATCGTAAATTCAACTTTCTGTTTGTTGTAGTTGTCGTATTTTTTTAATTTTTTTTTTGGCTTTTATTGCTAATCATGTATCATGCAGATTGTGAATTTTAAGGGGACTGTGAGCTCATATTCATGCTTTTGTGAATACTTTTTTTCTCCAGGGTTGTAGGTACAAAAGGAGGGTTGCTTTAATAGCCTCAAACATCCGACGGGTCTTTCATACTCGCCTTCACATCATCGTGGTTATTTTGTATTTCAGTGCTTAGAGATCGCCCGCTTAATACTAGTAGCAAAGATCATTTTTGAAGCTGGTGTAAGGTGGTCCATGTCTTTCAGTACATACTGTATATATGGCAACTATTAAATATATCCAGTTTTTTTCTGTGCTCCATTTACATTGGTTCATGGATTGAGTTATCTTCTCATATCTGCCATTTTCATACTCCTGTATTGTTGATCATCTCCTCAATCGATGGATCGATTCGATGAATCGATCGATCATAGCACTGTTGCAGTTATTGTAAATACTATCGGAAGATATACTGTGTATGAACACTCCTCGCAAAAACTCCACCAACTTTTCCCACAATTGTTTGGAAGGTTCACCTTTTGCATGTCGACAGAACTCAAAAGGGAATACTGTACAAGCGCAACCTGTGACCAGCAAGAGAGGCACCTTGTGGTACAATCTTATAGCCCAGTTTGTGTCCTTCCAAATTAACAAAATTCATGGAGTTAATTATTGTTTAATTTACACTTTTTCTTCTGTAAATAGTTGTTTCCGAATGAGCCTTTTGTATAAAATAAACAGATTCTAACTAAGTGTGATTTCCAGTTGGTTCAGGTAACTAACGTAACTTTCAACTTAAAGACCAGTATTAAATTTGGCCTCCAGGCAAAAGCCCCCCCCCCCCCTCTCTCCTTTCCTCTCCCTGCCTGCTCAGGTAAACTGTAGACCAATCAAACCATGAATGCGTTGATCAATTACTTCAGTGTTGTTATGATTGTTTTGGAGGAGTAGGAAGGTCAATATGGGATGACATAGATAAGGAGAAAACCTATCAATTGATGCTGGTGATGTACTGTTGACCTGTAACTTCAGAAATGAAGATTCTGAAAATGATTGTAAGAACTAAAATGCACCAAAATGAAAAAGTTTTTCCCAGTTTAGGTTTAGTATGAAAAACTCACAGCAAATGATAATGGTAACTGGAACTCTCTGGTTTTCTTTATAAAATATAGACATCGTTAATCTTGTGGGTAAAGCTAAGTCCCTTCCCACTCACCCTTGTGAAGCATACAGTAGTGTGTTACAGTATTAAAGTTTGTTTTTAATGTGGATAGGAACTGACTTGCTTCAATTAACAATGAGAATAGTTCCCAGGCATGGTGGGAGCATGGGCCCAATGGATCACCTAACACTTCCTGCAAGGTTTAGCTTATACCTACAGTAGATAACAGTAGACAGCTTACTCCTACAGTAGATAGCCTACTTCTATAGTAGATAAGTGAAGGACTCATTATATTTCATCAAACATTCGTCTGCAGGTATCAGTGTACTCGTAAAATTAGAAGCACTACTGTGTCTTTGCTCATGTAGAGACTTTACTGTACGATGCCTATAAGCATAGCTTTAGTACCCACTGTGTGTTGATGTTATAGTGGTTTAAAGGTACTTGAATATATTTTAACTAGTCCAACATAGGGTTACTGCACACTTCTGCTGCTCATGTCAGTATTTGGTTGTATCTACTTACCGTATACTTTAACATTAACATTTTGCTAGTCCATACGTAAGGGTACATTGCTACAAACTTCTGCTGTTCATTTCAGTATACACTCTCTGTATATTGCTCACATATAGACATCATCTAACTGTATTCTGTTCATGCAGCACTGGTATAATGTTGTATAATTCCCATTATGTTGCAGATGTAGAGACACATTATAACAAGTGTATACAGACTCACAGAGGCTCTTTTAATTTAGTGTGTGTGTTGCACATGTGACAAGTAGAGTTGCATTTTACTCTGCACATACATGTAGAGATGTAGACACTTGTTGTTGTTATAGCTCAGGTATTATTGACTTACTCTATGTTTATTTTATTGTGGTATATACTTTAGTACATAATCGGTAGTTATTCATATGTAGGGTTACTGGATACATGTGTCTCTCATTTAGGCATACTCTCTGTACAGTACTCATGTATAGGTATGCTAATAATGGTCATGTGAAGACATGTACAGTAGTAGAATGGCTACACATACTACAGTCATTGAGTAACCTAGTGTATGAAGTACCTGTAGAGGTATTCTTATCTTATGAGCTGTACATATATATATAGTGGGTAGATGCTTATATGTTATGTTAGTAATTCCATTCAGATCTCAACAGTTCCTTGCTCAATATGCTTTTCGTTTTTAGTATTAATTAGGAGTGTAAAGCAAATTGTTAGATGGTTTCTGTATGGAATTACATTTAAAAATAAATTGTTGACTCGGAAAGTTGCTTTATTGTATATGATAATACTTTTAATATATATACTGTATGTCTTCAGTGATCCTCTTTCTTTCATGGTGCTGGTTGTGTTGTACATGGCATGTAAACTCTCTCATACTGTCTCTTTCTCTCTCTTACATTCACAGGTCTCATACAGAAAAGAAGAAATCCCCCAAAGAGTAAGTATATACCTCAAATTAGAAGGAAACCTTGTTGACCAGTGTTTTGAAAGTTTCTGTTTACCATCTGCTAGTGATGGGAATTGGTTCCCCGGAACTCCCGGAAACCTAGGTGACCGACTGAAAAACTTACTACCCCGTCCAAGCTGTTACTACTTGGTCCGGAAATGCGTAAAATTCACTGACATCGCTCTCCGTTTCAGTTAGTTTTATTTGAATTAATGAAAGGGTGGGAAAAAGTTAATCCATTTTTCTGTTATTTCAACATTTGGTGAAATTCCTTCTAGATGTGTTTACTTGTAAAATATGACGAAAATTTTTCACTTTACCCACTCGAGAAAGTTTTGATCAACTGTGTTTGTTTACTATAACATGTGCACAGTGTACTGTACAGCCTAGAAGCGAGCTCTCCGCACTGCGTACTTGCACACTTTATATGCAACAAAACTTGACCTTTGTACTCTTGGGCAGCTCATAGGTTGACCACCCCTTTGTCAATTTTACTGGAACGGTCCCACAAAAGTTGAACTGAACTTTTCCATACTTGTAAGAATCAAGCAACATGTGATTGGTCCATTATTACACATCGGACATCACCATTTAATAAATAAGTGTTGGTGGATGTAGTTTCTAAGGACTTTCCAACTAATCTATGAATAGTCTGGAGCTCCTGGACCTCCATAATGACCTCCTGTGGACCGACCGAAAACAGCAAACGGGCAACCCTGGAGCAAATTGTTGGACCATTCCCATCACTACCATTTGCTGAGCTTTATTGTATGAATTTTGTAAAATTTGAATTTTATGCAAACTGCAACTTGATAAGTACACCAGGAACATCGATGCAATTGATCATCAGTGTTTTTGAAAGATCATCAAGGCCCTGACATTTCAGTGAAGCTGATAAAGAGGATGGGTATCAGGTTGAGATAGGAGGGAGCTTTCGTTTATACTGTAGTTTTTTTTCAAAACAGATTTATAGATGAAGGTAAGAAGTGGGTTTCAAAGATGAGAGTGTGGGGTGTAAGGAGGGTGAAGTGTGTATGTGTAAGTATGAAGGGGAGAGGTGGGGGGATGTAAGGATGGGAGAGAAGAGTGGAGAAGAAAAATTCTGTTTTCTGTGATGGATTTTTAATTTTCCAAATATATGATACCTAATGTGTCATTAATAAGTGAATTGATGTTAATTTATTTGTTTTCCTTTTCAGATCTAAAGACAATGATAATCCAGAGAGTGAAACAAGAGAAAAGAAACAAGAGAAATCTGATAACGAATCTGGTGTAGAATCAGCAGGGTAAGGAAGGAACTCAAAGAAATTTGATTTGTATATCGGTGTAGTACTATAGACTCGTAGAACTCTGTGTGAATATGTCACGCACCGAGCATCTCTGAATTTATCGCACCAAGGCCAATCACCAAACTGCCAACATTCGGAAGTATGAGTGTGTGGAATAATTTAGTGTTTAAATTTTTGTGTAGCAGTTTTGAAGTCGCTGAACTTTGACTCTTATGATATACTATGGTTCCTGAGTACAAGAAACTGCTATACATCTTTGCACTTGTTTAGCAATTTGACCTTTTTGCATGACCATTTTGTGATGACCATTTAAATGATTCCCTGGAGTACAACAGCACGAGTACATGTCCAAGTATAATTCGTCTCGTTGTACTAGTTGTACTATTACACAAGTACAAGGGGTACTTACAATGCAAACAAGTACAGATTCTTTACAAGTCTGCCAACTGCCTCTTCGATGTGGCATGTAGAACACCTTGCAGCTGTACGCAGGTCTAACTCTTAAGGACGATAGTTGGATTTGGATTGGCCCTGATGTCATATACCATAGTAGAGGTATCTCTAGGGACACCTATCTCTAAATTATGGCATCCTTCTAAAAAAGTTAAAGAAACAGTGGTACTCCCAGGTGGTGATGAAATGGCATGGGTTATCTGTGTATCAGATTCTCAAACATATTGTTACTTTTTCTGTTACATGTACTTTTCTTCAAACGTTTCCCTTTAGCAACCCTTTAAACCTACCGGCATACCCCTAAGCTAACCAACCTTGAAGAGAAGAATGGAGGAAAGTTTGGGATTCAAGCAAATAACTTAACTTGTGGACAAACAATTTAGGAATATCATTTTGTGAGGGATGTTATGGAATTATTATAAACACAAAGTATGCTTGAAAAGTACAAACAGATATATATATATATATATTGTTACAGTAGTACTGTAGGTCATATGTACATGGGAACCACAAATATTTGCAAAGAAAGATTTTTTTTGGTGGGACTTTTTGGCATTAATAATCCGTCTTCTTAACTACGTTTTGCATTTTGGTATTTTCTAGGTCTTCTCCAGACAAAACCAGGTCATCTAGAAAGAAGAGCAAAAAACGAAGGAAACATTCCCACAGCCCGTACTCGGACAAATCGGAAAACTCTAGGAGTCCGTCTCCTCATAAAGACGAGAAGAAAACAAGAAGGTAAGTACGATGCATTCTGGACTGATTTGTGAGGGTTGTCCTTCGGTCCAAGAGGATACCTTGTAGGAACAACTACCAGTCCTTTTGTGATTGGCCAAATAAAATTAAAGTTGGCCTTTTTATTGCACAGATGTCCTCAAACATTTCACTGCACATCTACCTTGCTGGACTGTAGGTTACTTTGCCACCTGAAAAAGCTGAAGAAACTATTAAAGGAAAGTCCAGGTTTTCATAGAAACGTCCAGGTTTCCATAGGAATGTCCAGTTTTCTGTAGAAACAACCAGGTTTCCATAGGGACATCCAGGTTTTTGTAGAAACATCCATGTTTCCATAGGGACATCCAGATTTCCTTAGGAACATCTAGGTTTTAGTAGGGACAACTTGTAGTATAAGCCCTGTTGCAGTGTTACTAAAGCTTGAAGCTGGCAACTTCATAGAGACTGAGGGAGCTAATTTGGTTTGCAAAGGCGAGAAGATTTTACGTTTATGGTTAGCAGCGATATGGAAGTCCGTCTTTAGCCCGGCTGACAGGAGGTAGTATGTTCATCATCTTTTCAGGATCTTTTTTTCCCTTTTTTAACATCGTCAGACACTCTCGGAGCAGATCAAGAAGCAAGTCCAGATCACCATCCCACAGGAGACACCACTCTAGAAGCAGGTAAAGAGAATTGCTTTCTTGAATATTCGAAAAGAAATATAAAATATATGTTTAGAAGAATGATAAATCACCTGCAAAACACTTAATACTGTGAAAGATCTAGTAGGATAATCAGAGGAGAAGGGAGAGAGTTGACCGTAATGAAAAATGACTGAAAAATGATTGTGCTGTGGCCGAGTGCATAAAGGCTGCAGCATTTGCAGCAATGAGGCTTAGCAATCAAGAGGTTCTGGGTTCGATATGCCAGCCGGGTCGTTTAAAGGTCGGTTTTTCATCCATGAGAAATGACTTTCTAAATTGAAAAGATTCCAAATTTTGAGTTAAAAAAATGTTGAATTGGAAGCCACCCGACGTGTAAGTTGTAATTCATAAGCCCTTGCGGGTTTCCGCTTCAGCATCGTAAAAATAAGTGCTGATTATTATTATTGTTATTATAAAGTACATTTGTAATAAACAGATTGAGTTGTGCAACAGACATTGGTTTGCTGTATAATATATTCAAGAAGATATGACATGATTCTTTCGAGATATCAGATCAGCGAGCAACCCATAATTATAAGAATAAAAACGCAAATATTTACAAAAGTTGGTGAAGCTCATCTAATACATGTAAAACCTTTCTCCAGGTCTCATTCAAGACGGTCTCGTTCCAAGTCCCTATCGTACTCACCAGCGGATAAGAGGCGGTCAGCGTCTCGCGGTAGCCCTTCACCGCGCAGCGGCCGGGACAGAAAAAAGAGTTTTTCTCCAATTAGGAAACGAAGAGATTCCCCGAGTTTTCTGGATCGTCGAAGAATAACCAGGTAAACTTCTCAGACTGGTTCGGGATTGACCGATGCGATTCAATCGGAAATGTCGTGCAATCATTGTCACTTTTGCCCAAAATGATATATGATATTCTTTTATAGATTAATTTCTTTCTTTACAGGTAAAATCTTCACTTTGTCTCAGGTTAATGGAACACAGGGTTTTAAAAGTATTCAAACTAAAATAGAAAAGTGAGAAAACAAGTCTAATAGTACTTGTTTTCCTGGTACCTTTTCCTCACCCCCTCTCCACCTCCCCTCCCCAACCAAAAGAGTATCGAGATGATACTCAATGGTTCTACATTCCAAATTAAAAAGGGATGGGGGTGGGTGGGGGTAGACAAAGGCAGAGAGATAGATAATTTCTTGGCAATCTTGAAATAGTAGAAAGTTTTGTCACTTTATTTAGTACACAGTTGTTCTCTTGGAGAATGTCATGCTGTCATGTGACATTAATGTTTAAAGCTGGGTTTGCTTTCATAACTAAGCAACCAACCTTCCTAAACCCCCCCCCCCCCAAAAAAAAAATTTTTCCCCCATTTACCAGTAATTAAATATTGTTTTATGTCTTGTTTTTCTTTCCTTAGGACAATCTCATTGTGTTTCTTATCTTTTTATTTGCCCAGCTTATCTAAATTTATTGTCATTCTTGAAACTGCCTTCAGATTCCTAAGAAGTTACACAATTGTTTCATCTCAGTGCTTTATATGCAAATTTTTTTCTCTCTTTAAATTCAGTCAACATTTGCAACCTCAGAACACAAGAAAATTTGCATGATTTTTTATATATACCTTTTTGAAACTTGGTACATGGTTTTTGCATGATTGTGGAAGGACACCATTTGAATGTCTTGTACATTATTACATATCTCTTCACATAGATGTATATCTTTTGATTTGAAGCCAAGATTCTTAAGTATTGCTTTCTGAGATGTGAATACTTTGAAAATTTCACATCCATGTAATGTTTCTAGATGTTTCTCTATTTTCATGAAGCATTCTTCTGACTTGCTACAATCTAAAGATTTATCCATAAGAGATCATTTTCAGTCTTGCTCATCTAAAATATTTATTCCTTGCCAGAATTTTAGTCCAACACAATGCTTTGCTATGACTTGTAAACTCAAATAAAATTTTAGTTTTATATGTAATGAAAAAATTTTATCATAAAAAATATGATAAAATAAATGTTTAGTAACCTGACATAAAAATTCGAAAAGCAAAAAACAACTAAAATTTAGACCACATTGGTCAGCTTTTGTTGTCTAGCATTGTATATAGATTCATCTTTTACTTGGCTCTCAAAGATCATATGACTACAAGGAGAATCCATCTTCAGTCGGTATTTGTTATCGTTTTTGGGTCTCATACCACCATCTGTTTGGTGAAGGACCTTCTCTTCTCTCTTTCTTCAGCATTTTGATGAAAATGTTAAATTTTAGAAAAGAGGGAGTATTTGTGCTTTTTTTAATGTTGGTAAATGTTTTATGTTTTCCTCGTTTTCTATACGTTCAATGTCGTACCCCGTCCCTCTCTATTTCTCTCTCTATTACTCGTTCTTTCATGAATGTGACTCTCTTTCAAACTCTCCCAACCCAAAGATCTAGAAGCAGAGATGGAGACAGGAGACGAGAGGATGACGACACTTATAGTAGGAGACGGCGAGATCGTAGCCGGTCACGTGACTATCATCGCTGAGCGATCCTATCATTAGTATGCACCAAAAAAATAAAATTGAATTTTGTTAAAAATAACTATCAAAGTTGAATTTTTCAGAGAGCTTGAACTCATCTATAACAGCATGGTAGCCCACACAAAAATCAGCTTTTTAACACCATATCTTCCCAAGCTTTTCCATGTTTAGTTTGGATACCGCCTAAAAGATAGTCATTGTATTTAGAGTGATATCACCTTATATCGATGATATCATCATTAGTCATATATCACACCTATCAGTTACAAAAGGTCAGTTTTGTCATTTTTTTTTTAATTAAAAAAAAAAATAGTGAAAAGCTTGGGACTTGACGAAACCCACTAACTCACACTTTGTGTAGATATCCATGCTGATTTCATCTTCAGCAACTTTTTTTGTTTTTGTTTTGTTTTTTGCATTCTTTCATATTGTTTTGATTTTCTACAAGTTTAATTTGAAATGCATGCTTTACTAATTATGAGGAGGAAATTGTCTTTAATCGTTCCTGATTTCCAGATTTTAATTTCTGTAAAGTCTTAAAAAAGGCATGTTTAGAAAAGGTTAATTATCGAATTTTGAATCTTTTATTTTTTATACAAAAGGTAGGAATCACAAACCGATTCAAAACTTGTTCAAAATTATTTTTTTACATATAATTTAGAAAATACCCCTCCCCTCCCAAAAAAAAAAAGATTGTATATCAATAAGTTAACATTAACAAGACAAATTGATAGCTGTTATTGAGAATAATGTCTTAAAAGAGTAAACAGGAAATATCTCGTAAAAAATTCAAGAAAGGAAATATCCTACAGTCCATCATTTCACAGTTCATTTATTGTCAAAAATATTAGTGGGAAATTAATATCAAGAAAAAGCAGGTTTTTTAGCCTTTCTGCTTAGTCATATTACTCTAGGGTTAGTTTGGGCATATTAATACCAACTTTATCTTAGTTTTATCAGCTTCAATCAGTGAGGTTGCTAAATATTCATGAGTGGAGGAGGAGCTTAATAATAATGATTTGTATTTATTTCTTCCCGTGTCACATGTTCACGTCTTTCCTTTGTTGTTTCTGTTTTGTCTAACAAAAGTTTTGTCATTCTTTGCATGTTTATCATTTTTTTCAAATTTAGATGCTCAACACTGCTTCTTTAATTTTATGCATGAATTTTCCTTTATGTAGAGTTAATCATGTTTCCATGTTCATCTTACAATATTTTTGTCATTTTTTGCATCTTTTGGGTGTCAAATATTTGAATATTCCACCCTTAGTCATTTATATCTTCCAATTTTTGCAAGTGCATGAAAAAGTAGCTTCCATTCAATAACTTTAATTTGTTCCGGAAGTTTCTTTACAAATTTGTATTAACAGTGTTCATGTTTGTTTTTATTATTAAATCTATCTGATTACTTCATTCATTGTTCTGTGGATGAAAAAGTTTTGTTTTTAATATCAGTTCCAGTGTTCTTCACTAGATAATCTATTTGAAGCACCTTTTCACAGCACTTAACTTGCAGTGTGTTTAGATTTTTGTGTTGGATCACAAGTAGGTGGTCTGTAAGCAAATATTCTTCAAAATCTTAATCTTATTATAATCTTCTTGCTAATTTATCCATGAAACCTGTTACATTTAGATTGTTTGCCTAGCTGTCAATGTTCTCAGCAGTTTAAAAATTTCACCAGAATGCAACTTTTATAATAAAAATATTATTTTCTTCTTTGAAATATTATAATAAAAAACAAAGATATTTGCAGCTGAATTGCCCTGATGATGTCATTCCTTTTAGCTGTTGCCAGATGCATTTACAAAACACCACCAAAAAAATTTAAAAAAAAATCATATCTTCCCGATAGCAAATGCTACAATGATATGGTTCTGACTTGAAGATGCAGAATATTTTCAGTAGTTTTTGCTACGTTATCAACTTCAGCCATCAGAACAGCCTTGTAAATGTCTTAAGTTGATGACAGCATGTGAATGTTTAGGAAGGCCGAGTGAAGTCTAGGAAACTCATCTCTTGTAATATTGAATATTTTTAATATTTAGTGATTTATTTCATTTGCTGTAAGGAAAATGCATTCCCAGAGATTTCTTTAAAAAAAAGTTTGGTGAGATTTGTCATAATAATAAAGGATTTAGTGAACTGAGCCACCTTTTGTTTCTACTTAACATCATAACTACCGCATGAATAAGAAGTATTGACTTCTCCAGTTCACCGTAATTGATTAAGTGATTGATTAATTAATTGATTGTGGTGTATCACTTCTTTGAATGTTTTTGCTGCATGCCACCACATAACGGTCTCGAGTGAGTATTTACAATCTTATTACCCGGCTGGGACCGTAGTGGTTTACTAATATTATTACTGCGAGTTACGGTCATCAAAAATATATATATATCGTCTTTGCCTTCAATTTTATTCTGTATTTAACAACACACTTTAAAAATGAAGCGACTCTCTTGTCTCAAGATGAAGCAAAAAAAGCCAGTCAGTTATGAAACTTTCAAATTATTTAATACTTGCTGTCAAAATTTTGTTCTTTGTGGTTGGTACAAGAAACCCTGTTATCATGGGTTTAGTACACCTGCATAAACATGAAAAGTTGGATATAAATGATACATCATTGTACCATTGCTTAAATAGCATTGGCTGGATCTTATCCAATCCATGACACGCTAAAATGCAGTTTTTCATTACGATGTGAACGTGAGTGAAAAAAACAAAATTTGTGAGAATCTGTAGCAGGTTAGTGTGCAGAATTGATTTTATGCAAATAAAACAACATTAAACACATGACTGTGTGAGAATTTTTTACGCTGGTGTATCGATTTTGTCTCACCAGTATGCCAAAATTGTCAAATTATTAATGTAGACCAAACTGGTGGTTGTATGATTTTATTCGTCTTTGCCAACTCTGAACATCAATTACCATTCACCAATTCTTCCTGACATCTCACACCATTGCAACTAACATTTTGATTCATTGCGGAATTAGTTTATTTCGAATAAGTGGTATGATTAGGTAACTTATAAATTGTTTGTAAGAAACTGATTTTATCTGGGAAATCGGTATAATTTTAGTTTAAATCATAGATTCGGGAACCCGGTGTGTTTGAAGTTTTAACCAATCAGTTGGACTCAAATGGAACAACTCAGATGAATAGAATGAAGAAAGGAAAAAAATAGAGATATGTTTATCGTTACTCTACTTATAACTTGCTAAGTATCATATGCTTACAATGTAGTAGACTAGCAGTATACATGACTAGTATATTGACCAACTAGCAGTTAGCTTTCCCTTGTTAGAAAATAATAATGTTGTCCTTCAGATATGAAGCAGATCGTCATTTAAGAATACTGCAGCATAAAGTTGCATTGTAGTGGAAGATGAGAAAATTTGGGTTCACCTGCCACCCGTCCAGAATATTTAGGCTCAAAAGTCTGCTCAAATGCACACAAAAAAATGATCTTGCAATCTTACTCGTAGGAATGAGGCTATGCACCTTTAAAATGAGCCATTTTGTACCAAAAATCTTTATAAAATGTGCACGCCTTACTGCTACCCTCACTGCTGCCGCATCTCATTGAAGAGTCACCAATGAACTTTGACCCCGAAAATATTCGTAAAGGATTCCCTTCCTAGTTGGTGGCAGTGTTAATTTATTTAGGAATATTATTTTTTTTTTTTGGAGATCATGACTAATGCATATTCATGAGCCAATGAATCACCATTAACATGCATCTTATTCACAGCTGTAGCATCACAGTACAACTTAATTTTTGCAGTGCATTCAATACTAATACATATTCATAAGCTTGTTATAAAATGCATCTATTTACAGCCTCACAGTTGTCACTGTCAAAATGCCTTTATTAACTTGTTGGCCAATAAAAGTCTTGTTCAAGCAGATTTTTGCATATTAAATGAAAAAAAAAACATTATTCGTATTATATTGAATATTTAGAAATCTATTTGTTTTTCAAGTTTCAATCTATTGACTGAAAGTTTGGGTCCATTATGAAACTGCCAGTAATAATTATCAGAGAATGGTTGTATTTCGTCCATTGGTAGATGTTTCAATCTTAAAACTGCTTGAACAAGTCTGTATTTGTAAGTAATATTTTCATAACTGATAGAATAAGTGTCCAGTGGACAGTTATTTGGCTAGACAATTA
Organism: Apostichopus californicus; assembly: GCA_020650975.1. NCBI lineage: Eukaryota > Metazoa > Echinodermata > Holothuroidea > Aspidochirotida > Stichopodidae > Apostichopus > Apostichopus californicus. The sequence continues at coordinate 23,983 of JAIPMN010008676.1, read as the reverse complement.
AAAGAATGTTCGATATTGACAGACACATTCAGAATGTGAAATGTGGTAGCTGGTCTATAGTGGACTGTTGTATTGGTCAACATAAAGCCTTTGTGATAGTATAAGATGCATTCGGAAGTATTTGTTTCTTTGAAATAAATTAAAGTAGAAAAAGAGGCAACCGTTAAAGGGGAATATATGCCGGAAGTTTCTCAAGTCCAGTGGCCAGGGGATTACTCACAAAAATCTCTAGAAATATTCTAGAAAACTTGAGTGTTAAATAATGATATTTGATTGCAACAATGTAATAAAATATATAGGGTACATGACCAAATCAACAAGTTGACCTTAAACAGTGAGATATGAATAGTAATTTTACTACAGGTTCTAGAGGTGGTCAAATTAGCCTGCCTGGGGGGTGGGTTGTTGGATGGGGGAGGGGTGTTGTTAGCTAACAGAAAGAATGGCAAGGAGTTTGAAATAATATTTAAAACCAATAACTACATAGTAAGTGCATTATTTTTAGTAGGCCAATAATAATTTTTACAAAAATAGTAAATGACACTTGAACACAAGAGGAGATTACCTCTCATGTAGCACAGTACAGTGCAGATGGATAAAATAGTCCCGGATTCCTTTACGTCATTGTAAAGTGCAATCATAACTGTCTGTACACTGCACATGTCTGCTGGAAAAATGTCAAAAAAGTTGCTTTTTTGTTATAATACTAAAGAATGCACTACTTAAGTTAATGTAATTTGTAGAACTACAATAGAATGACAAACAGAGGAATGGTTGGATTTTGGGATTAGGATAATCCTCATACCAGATCAAATAAGGATAATCCAGATTTTACAGTACTATAAGAGAATTAAATTTAGAATATCAAATAGTGGTCACTCATGTTACAACCTTTCAAGAAGTATTATCTTTTACACTGTTCGGCTGGACCTTATATCCCTCGCTGAGATTTTCACCTCAGCGTGAATGGATTAATTTGTAGGATCAGAACTTCCAGGAAGAGGTGCTTGCTAAAACTTATTAGAGGCTATAAATACTTGACCTTGAAGTAATACAGGCTCCTCTAAGTACACATAGTCATAGATAGCTGTGTGAATCGGTCAGACCGAGCTAGCTCTGAAGGTATCTTTGTCTGGTCATCTTTCAGTGCTCGCAAGTTACCGATTCCATACAACAGACCGTCTGCCAGCTGTGGTTATTCTTCCGACTCACAGATGTCTACCAGCAGCAGAAGCAGGTCACGGTCAGCCACTCGGTCTAGGCACAGTTCTGGAGAATCTTCCCAAAAATGACATCGATAGAAACCCAGTTAAGCAGGGGTTTTTTTGGAAAAAGGAATAGAAATTACAGCCACCACCTACGACTACTACTTACTGCCGATGCTTCGATCATCGTAACGGGTGTGCAGCTTGTATTTTTCTTGAACTTTTAAAACTTATGTCTGGGAATTGACTTCAAAGAACATTGTGCAATTATTACTATAACAAAACATACTGATCTATTTATTGTAAAGGAGTGTGTATGAAGCCATCAATTTATGTCCCAGTCCTCATTGTACTTCCCCCCCCCACCTCATTTTATTCTCTTTTGTAGCATTTGGTACATTCACAAGTTAAGTTACTATAGCGAGGTTTAGTTAAAGGTCATATTATCAAATAATGGACCAAATTGAACTAACATCAAGTTTAACTTTCAGAACAAAGTTTGCCATTTTGTTTGTCTATACGCTTATTTTACGATCGGGACTGAAGTTTCATCAATGTCTGTGATATATTGCCGACGAAATCTGTATCTAGCAGCTGGAAAGTTTTGGGGGAAAGTAAGAACGAAAATGCTATTCTCTTCGTTTGGTCTTACCAACTGTTTGATGATCTGTATCACAGTTGGAGTACTATAAAATCTAGGGAACAAGTGCATGGAAGTTTGTTGCCTTTATAAGAACGACAGCATTGGGTCAGAAAAGTTTAATACACAAGCAGTCGTGTAATTGTTTCTCCAAAATTTGTCCTTTTTGTCTGTTCTTTTGTTTGTATGCCATGGAAGGATGATTAAGGATGAAATAATCATACTTTGAAGAGCAAACTGAATCATATTATTTCAATAGACAAAAAGTTATATATTTGTTTTGTTATGTTGTGTTACATGCTATGTCATTTGGTTTTCTAAATATTTGTGTTAATTTAATGTAATGTCATCAGTTTGCCTCGGTTTGGGGGAAAATGCTTTCTTTAAAATATAAATAAGTATTCAAATGACATATTTTAAAACTGTAGCATTTTTCATATTTGCCAAAACGACAGAAGAAACTTCGAAATGAACTCTTCTGAAGTAGAGGTTATTTTCAGAACAAGTGGAGGAGCTTTAAGGAAATTGTCCATTTGTGATATTGTGGCCTGCTAAAGATCACAAGGGGTAGTAATGTTATCATGAATCTTGGTGATAAAGGAATAAAAATGTAACCTTTTTTCGTGGTTACTTGACGATTTTGTTGTTGTCCTGATCATTATTTACTGAATTTTTAAGTTGAGGGTCTTTGTCAAGTTGAGAGGGAGGTTTCTGCCTAGCATGGAATTTGAACCAGTTATGTTTGGAATACAGGCTCTGTACTCTGTTGATTAATACATAGTTGTTGATTAAATGATAAATAAGTTTGAATAGGTTGAAGGTTCTCTTTGGCAACTTAGTCATTTTTTCTGGACAGTACATTCTTCTTTCTTTCTTTTTTACATTGTGATTCATTTGTAAATAAATATTAAACTGAATTTTCATGGGCCTTTTCTTGTTTTGATTTAGTGTCTTAAGACTGATAAGTTGTAGCAGTGTTAACCTATGCAGGTATATGGTGCAGTGCTCTGGTATTTCTGCCTTATTCTACTTTATGTGTGGCTCTGGATCCCACCAGGGCTTGGAATATATTCAAGAGAACTGTAATATCCTTCTTTCTGACATGTAATTTTGAACTTTAGAACTGCTACTAGAGAACAAAATGCTAGAGATTCTGGGAACTTGGCTCCTTGAACCTCCACCAGGGCTGGTCCTCTCCCTCGTGTGTACTTTTGTGCTTTAAACTCGCTACGAGGGATCCAGAAATATCTAAAAGCTGCAGTTCATGGAGCTGTAGCCCCCTGGACCGCCACTTGGATTTATAAAAACAATCCAGAGAAATTGAATTCCTTTCTCTCACATGTCATTTGGTGCTTTAAACTCCACGAGAGAACAAGAAATGTCTAGAAAAGCACCTTTTGGCGACATTGCCCAGTTCCCTGTACTACCAGCCAATAATTGCAATATGCAATAGTATATATATAAGCTGCAGCTTTTGTAGCTCTGAACTCGCTCTACACCCTTGGAAAATGACGAATGCACGCTCCTGTGTATACGTTTTGACAATCACTACAGTAATTGTCAAGTATACATAAAAAAATTGCATCAAATTTTGACTTAGCAACCATCATTTCTTTAGCATTTAGCATAATAGAGTATAAAACCACCTTTACAGCATCATTTGAACCTCAAATTAGCCTATATTTCTTTTCGTTGGGGCGAGCAGCCAACATTTTCATGCCATGGGAAAGAATGAATTATCACCTATACTATTCAATTTATTGATGTTACACACAAAAAAATGAATATTTCTCAGAAAATTTTGGGTGACAAAAGCCTTTCTATGTGCCACCATTTTACATGTAGGCATCACCAGGATTCCAAAAAAAATCAAAAGGGGAGGGGGACATCCCCTCCCCTTATACTCCTCCCCCAGGACGGCGATTCGTGGCATGGACCAGCATTTGCCTTCTCAAGAGATGGGAGCTATGCATATGACAGGTATCGGTGTGGCATTCTTAGACCTAGCAGTCTGTGCTTAGTCCGTATACCATTTGTGCCCTTCTCTAATCTCTATGCGGTCTGGAAGTTTAGGCCTTCTTTACAGACTGAAAATTTCACTGCTTCGCAGACAGATTCCCTCACGTTAATTATGCGTGCACACGTATCAACTTAGCCCACTTTCGCTCCGTTCGCTGCGATTTGATCTAGGCAGGTGCTCAACCGACAAAATATTGTCCTCATCCTTTCTACTTTTTGGCGTTCAATAGATTTTCTTTACATTGACCGATATTACAAACACAGTGGCGAGGCCCGCGAAGTTTCGAACTGATTGCCAAACTCTTTACTCAAAGGATCGATCCGAAATGTCGCATCATTAAATTTGAGAGCGATTAGACTTGAAGGTGGCTTTCATGTGTTATTTTAGTAAGTAATCAAGCATTTTATCTCAGCTGTTACCATTGCTTCAATGACGATACGAACTATGATTAGTCCTGGTACTTGTGGTAGTGCAAAGGTTGTTATTAGTCCCATAGGAAGACTACATACATCGCGTAACTGTAGGCCTGCTGTACATATTGATAGGTTGAGTGACTTTCAAGTTTGAAACATTGTACTTCTCGTTCTATGAATAGGATATATCGTTGGGGCTTACGCAGGACTGCAGGAGATATCAAGAAAACAGTAAATGAATACAATACTTACTAGGCACAGTTTGCAAATTGTTCCTACAGCCAGTAACGTTAGGCTACATCATGTATGCAACTTCTGCATACGAGTGTACATTGCCCTGCCAAACATTAGCCTGGCCTAGGCTAAGCCTAGCAGTAACAGTAGCAACAGTGCCAACCTTGCATTTACAGAGGCTACAGTAGCCTTGGTTTAGGCATAGTTTGACAGAACTGTGAAACTGAAGTAGACTAGCCTAGGCCTAAGTTAAGCAATTAAAGTAATTTAAAGTGACCAGACGTTTCCAATTTCCAGGGACAATCCCCTGATTTCATTTACCGTCCTCTGAATAAAACTGCCCTAGGTCTAGGCCCTATGTCCCCGAAATATAGGCCTAGCCTATTCACATTTGAAAAAAGGCCCTGAATAAGTTCAATTTTTTTTTTGCATCCCCTTAGGAGAGACAGCTTGACCCTAAGCTGTGCTTATAACCACAAGCATAAAGTTAATTCACATGTGGATAATGGAAGCCAGATCACTGAATAGTTTTATAGCTTGTAATGTTACATTTGGTGAATTAGTAATAAGACTTCCAGTTACCTTCAATTTTGTGTGCATTGGACATTTATTTTGGGCAAAACACTTGTTTCTGGATGAGGTGTTCTAAACTTGGGCTTTGACCAACATTGTTGAAACATAAGCCCACCAAAACACTCAAAGACACCTCAAATGTCACCTCTCTCTCTAACGTACAGTGTAGGTATAGTTATTATTGCGAAGTTCGGAACACTGCGAAGTTCGGACACCCCTAAGAAATACACGATTTCACCATGACAAGCTATAGCAACAGCCAATTTCACAAAAAACTACAAAGTTACAGTTATTTTCTCTCCAAAATGACTCGTGTGCAAGTAAGTACTTACATATTTGTCAATAAAATGACGGAGATCTATGAAGTCTGTTATAATTACTGAAAGAGCAACTGCGCCACCAATTTTATCACCAGCGCCACACTGTGGGCTGGGTGTCCGAACTTCGCAATACTCTAGCAAAGAAATACCAGTTCCACAATCACGAAGAATCTTCTTGGAATACAACATGAAAACAGTGTGCAGGAAAGAAAGTTTGGCCGTGTATCGTAATATAACACACTTCTCCCACCATATCAATTATATTTTCAGGTGATTTATACCAGAAGATATAGTTTTGGGGTGTTTTAAGGCTTAGGTGTCCGAACTTCGAAGTGTCCATGCTACTGGATACCAATCCTTATTGTCAACATGGGGTGGGGTGTCAACATCATATCCCCAGATTTCCAGGAAAAAATATGTTAACCTTAAAGTAATGTATACATCACCTATTGACTCATGTTATTAAATATACTTAATAATATAGTTATATGCTATTTAGCAAACCTACATATCCCACTTGGCAGCAGCATATGATGGCCCTAATATTGTGTCCCTAATCAAGTTCAAAGGATCACTACAAATAATTCTCACTATTATGCACATATTTTATTCTTTTAATTTCTCAAAATGAGATACATGAGCCTTCACCTGGCAGACAACAGTCTGATCAAATGACTGCCAAAATTGTGAGATGGACAAACCAGTCACTCAGCAGTATTTGTCATTTTTTATTTTGTTACAGACAGCAAGCTGTGAACTACAATAAGCCGTTCCTGTTACTTCACTCAAAAATGCCTAAAAAGAATTCCAAGAAAGGAAATAAGTCAGATTCACCTCGTCCAGCTGAAAGAAGCAGCGAATCAATGGATGCAGGTAGAACCAATCATTGTACAAATAAAATAAAAATTAATAAAATGCATAGTTTATATTAATTTTTTGCAGTTCTTCCATTGCAACTTTAAATAACCTTTGATTCATTTATCCAGGCATTTAATTTACAGGAATACTTTGTGTATCTGTTATTCATTTTGTGTGGCTCTTGGGGAAAAATTTGATCTGGCATCACATAGCAAAATGCCATATAACTAAGTGCAAGAGTCACAACAGTTTTGAACACAAGAACCATAGTATTTAAGAAGGCACAGCCATTAAACTAGTATGCAAAGTTTGACTGACCAGTAAGTTATTCCCCTCAGCTGTAAAAGGTTTTTATACTATTGCAGCGTGAACTGTTTTGGTATATACTTTGTAAGTGTACAGATTTGAAAGAGCATTACATGATCAAAAATTTATGAAAGGGTTCAAAAAGAGAGAAAGAGTGTGTATATATGTGTCAACAGAAGCAACGATGGATACTTATTAAAGAGTCATCGATATCGTCCCCAATTATGCTAGAAAGTCAAGTATTAAGTGGTCACTCATGATGAAACCTCACCCTCAATGGATATTCCCTCATTTATCCATTTCACATTTCATTTGTCTAAGTGAGCATTCCTTAATATTCTGTGAAGAAAATATGAGAGTCAAAACCTCCTGGAAAGTACTGTTGAAAAGTTTTTACTACTCAAATATGAAAATTGTCGAATGTTGTGATGCCACTTGATGTGCCGCTTGACGAGTCATGTGACGTGCCACTTGGTGTGCCACCTCGCAAGTCATGTGACGTGTCACTTGATGTGCCGCTTGACGAGTCATGTGACGTGCCACTTGGTGTGCCACCTCACAAGTCATGTGACGTGTCACTTGATGTGCCGCTTGGCGAGTCATGTGACGTGCCACTTGGTGTGCCACCTGGCAAGTCATGTGATGTGTCACTTGATGTGCCGCTTGACGAGTCATATGATGTGCCACTTGACGAGTCATGTGACGTGCCACTTTACGAGTCACTTGACTTGCCACTTGATGCTGTTGCATCACTTAGTTCAGGCATTTATAATCTTCTTCTTCTCTTAATACACAGGAGGTTTGCACAGTAAGCTGGAGTCACAATCTCGAAAACTGTTGCAAAAAGTGACAGATAAAAGAAAAGCCAGATGGAAGCCACTCTCCAAAGAGTTGATTACTTTAGTGTTGCAGAGTATGGAAGAGAACAAGCTGTGAGTATATTGTGATGTAAGACTGGTATCATGTCTATGTACAACCAAACTACCCAAGCCTGAGTACTAGTCTCGGACTAGCAACAAACTATAGAGTTGATCAGACTCTACACTCAGCTCAGGAATGTGTTCAGAAGCATATTATAATCATAACTAGTAAGTAGAGTGGTTATCATAGTTGTGTATAATACATCAGAACAGCAATATCACACAGTTTGAAGTAGTAATGGAGGAGTGGTGACCAGACTACAGTAGCCCTGGAATGTGTTCAGAAGCATATTATTGTCCAAACTATGATGTTACTGTTAACGTGGTGGTGTACGATAGTTGTGTATAGCAATATCACCCAACAGTATAACTTCACTACATATCGTCTCTTTTTCATCTAATTTCAGATCTGCCTGTGAACAATTAAACAAATCGGACAAGAAGTTTATTACAGAGCATTTTGCAGACTTAACATCAAGGTGAGGATTGATTTGTGTATGACATCACAGAGTAGGAATTAAAATATTGTCACTTAAAACAGCATTAATGCCAGTCTGGCATTTTGAATGCCAAAATGACAAATTTGGCATTTTCCAAATTTCTTTGCCCTGAGGAAAATGAAATGTCTAGCCAAGCAGTATTTCGGCAAGTTTTTTAGTGGCCTACCAGTTTAAGCGAAAATTGTTCCCACAAAGAACATTGATTTCTACCATTTCATGTCGTTCCGTCTGACTCAGGACCTACGTGTTGGTAAAAACATTTGATTTTTTTAGCATTTTTCACTCACTAATGTTCATCTAAGAGACCCCTGTGAATCCACTCAATAATTCCTATCCATGGACAGGGTCAACTGTTAAATAATAGAAAATTTGTGTTTGGTACTTTATTCACCCAAATTGGCCCCCAGTTTGGCCGGTTGCGTCACAGAAAGACCAGCAACCCTGTGTACACAGTTATTAGTAGCTGGATCATATCCATCCATGTAACATCTTGTACCACAAGTATACAACATCAGCCATAGAAACGAAGCATTATTTTGAGTCCTTATATATATAGCATATGATCCATATTGAAGTGTGCATTGAGTAAAGCGTTACACACATAACTGGGTGAAGGTAGAATCGTCATGCATATTTGGGAGCTGTTAAATATATGACATCAGGTCGATTGCAAGTGTGCAATGAATAAGCATATCTAGAAAGAACTTTTATATGTTTTAACTACTTTGTTACTTCTGCCATAACAGACTTGAAGAGACTTGCACAGAGTGTTTAGCACCCCCTGGAACAGCAGACACCACCATGTTGAGGCCTGCTCTGGTAAGAAAGTACAATGTCTGACTTAAATAAAACAAGCCTTTCCAGTATAAATCACTTGAGTAGAGACTTCCCTCAAGCTTTGAGCTAATTAAATTCATTGAATATTTCATGGTTAATGAAATGGGAAGATGAAATAGTAAGATACATTCCTTGACAGCCTTTCTTTCCACACTCGGTTCTAAATATAAACCCTGTTTTGCAGTTATATAAGAATGTTGCCTCTGATTTTTTGTAAATTCTAGTTTTTGACTGACTCCCTCCCTTTCCCACAACCTCTAAACCTTTTTGAGGCCACTCTGATGTATCTCCTATTCTATGCTATCTGCTGGTTCAAGTTAGCCTGGCCTTAGAGGATGCATTTGCTAAACAGAAAGGAAGCTGTTGGTGCGAATCAAGTTTAAGTTCTGTTCAGGTAATTTCACAACACTCATTGAGGTGGGAGGGATGTACAATCATTATCCATTGTATGGTGCTACTGTAAGACAGGACAAACAGTGTTATAATTAAATCATTATTTTTTTATTACTTATATTTGCCTTTAACGTTTTGTTTTTCATTCATAGACTCGTCACACTGTATCACTAAATGAAAGTCAACAAAATCTAAAACAGTTGGAGATGAATATTTCAAAGCTAAAAAAGTAAGTTTATTTGTGTCACCTTAATTTTAATTTGAAAGGAGTGTTTAATCGTCCTTTGTTTGTATTATTTTAATGTCCTCTGTTCTGACTGGTATGAGATGACAGGCCAGCAGTCTTATATTCTGAATGGTATGAAACCATAGTGTGAAATTGCGTTGAGATTTATTTTATTCATTCATTTATTTTAGTTGAAATTTATTTTAGTTGAAAGTGAATCCCAAGGGTAAGGCAGTCTGCATAAGCTAAGTGACAGATAGATTCTCTCATGCTAGATGTTTGTATTATTTTATTTTTAATGAACTATGCCATTTAGCACAATGGTCTTATGTTAACCCCCCTACCCCTTCCCCCCACCCCACTGCCTCAGTAGTTACTTGTTTGTGACAGATACTTACTTGAGTTGAGCCTGTTCCATTCTGTAAGGTTGAATTGTAATAGAAAATAAACTCAGAATGATAGTACTTGGGTTCTTAACCTAGTTATTCTGTTTGACGACAAGGATACATATATTTATGTTTCATATCGTCCGGACGTTTTCTTTCTTCAGAATTATTACGAAAAAGGAAGAAGAGCTGGAAGCTTTGGAAAGATGAGATTGTAAAATAATGTCCGAATTCGAGGAAAAACAAAATTGCACATTGTGGACACAACTTACCATTGGAGAGTCAGATATATATATATATCTGTAATTGGGCCGGAAATATGTTTTTAGTATTATGAACTGTTTAGAAAAATAGAAAATACATCCACTGTTTTATGGGCTTGCCTGTCTGATCCACTTATTGCAGATTGAACCAGACTGATTCATTTGCAAAGGAAACTACATTAGTTGCCATTACTACGTGCAATGTGAAAGAGTTTTTTTTAAGTTGGATCGTATGTTCGGGTAACTGTTTGAACACACTCCCTGCCATTGCTGTAGTATTACTGCCGAGCTCTGATAACATAAAGGAAAGTGAATTCTACCAGATGTTGTAACTACGATCAAGGGAGAACAAACATTTCTGGTCAGAGAGGAACAATGGCAAGTACTGTACCGTTGTACGGACAACCTTGCTATCACTTAGATCCAGCTGCTGACAAGCAATATAAATAAATATAATGAACCAACATGGTTCTGTGTGTACCAAATGATTAAAGCACAAATCATGGGAACTACCTTCAAACTGAGAATGCTTCAAGGATTCATCTAATTAGCATAATGATAGTGTGTTGCATATTCAAACAGGTCTCTATGTTGTCTGCTATATCTGTGCAAGTGTTTAACGGAGAGCATTTCGATTATAATAATAAAAAAGTCCATAAGTCATTGGTTTAGATCCCATTCTAGCAGATGATATCTTTGCCATTTCAATTTTTTTTGATAATTTCTTTAGTCAGTTTGATGTTTTTTATTTATTTAGCTTTTAACATAAGACTAAGAAATCAATCTATTCTGTAGTTGATTGATGCTTTCAAGTACCGTGATTGATATTATTGTCAATTTTGTTTTGTACATTTTGTTTTTCTTTCTGACTTTGTTCTGTTATTTTCTTTCTTTCTTCTTTAGGGTTACTATAGCTTTGATAAACATTTTATGTTTTTTCTAGTATCCTGTATATACCATTACTGCACTGTTTTTGTATGTCTATGTATATGCGAAATATATTAACTGTACTAACTGAACTGAACTGAACTTTTAAACGATGTTGAAATTAGTTACATTGATCTGTTAGGGCCATGATACAGGGGGATTGATACTACCCCAGTGGTTGTCTGATAAATACTATGAATATTCATGTTGTGAAAGAGAAAAAAAAACACCTTATTATCATAGTTGGGCTTAATTGTCAGGGAATAGCTGATTCCACTATCAGAAATGTGGTAATTTAATTTGTCTATTTGGTTGCGGGGATGCAACATGTGTGAAGAAGGGGGTTGTAAGAAGGGTTTATTAGGGGGATGATCCATTATTTTATGTTTTGTGGTTTCTATATATTGTTCTTGTGTAGTATGTGAGTTGTTCTTAAAGCTGTACGTTGCATTGAAGTTGGTTGAATATTGGGGTAACACAAACTAAAAAAAATGTATTTTACCTTTTGGCTAAGATCTTGTGTAGTACTATGTTCCCCTTGTAGGTACACAACTGACGAAGATCTGTCTCGATGCAAGGGGACTGGGGTTGAGAGCAGATCAGTCTTTTGTGTGTTTGGTTTTTGTGCACAGGTTCTTTCTTGGGTGACTTTTCTTAATCATTTTGTTAAAGTAATTTACAACAGAAAAGATGACATTTTGCATCAAATTCAGAAGATAGTAGGGGAAAAAATCCCAAGAATTATATTAAATTTTTGAGACACAAAACTTTGTGTTATTGGACTAAACAGAATAACCAGTCACTAAGTAGGAGCCACCAATGACTTTCTCTTTGTAAGTTTTATTGGTGTTCAGTTATTTGAGTATTGTACAGCTTAGAATAATATGAAGTGATAATCCAACATAAAATGCCTCTAAATGTTAATGATATAAAGACTCTTCTTTTCATCAAAGAATCTATTATTTTCATCTTTTTCTTTTCATCAAAGAATCTATTATTTTAGTTGTAAATGAATTATTTAACTTCGTAGCTTCATAATTTGCTTTGTATATATTGTAATGTGATTCATATATTAGCCTGAATTTTGTGCATTCAAACTTTTTTTTTTTATACTTATCATACATCACATGGAAAATAAACGCAAATCTTTCTCTCACAGTTTATATGTTTATTTACAACACTGGTTTGATCGCCATATTAATGTCATATGGATATCACCATGGTGATGTGACATCATCAAACTTAGTGAAATGATCACATTGTAAGAATATTAAAGGGTGTGAAGACTCGCGCAAAAAGAAACGTCTAATGCCGGTAATTTGACCTAGTTTCGAATGAGGTGTAACAGAAGTGTTAAACACCACCATCGATCCCAGAAAATACACACACAGCTTGCTACCGTCGGTAATTAGACACTAGTGTACAGTCAGTACATACAGCTGCGGTCAATACCCACAGCACAGTATACAAACGATACAGCGATGGACATCTCAGGTCCAGCTAAAGATAACAAGGTATCACGTTTCATTACTGTGTTACTGTAGCGACACGAACAAAACGTCACTTGCCAGCAACAGAAAGTTAACTTTTTCAGATGGCTGCACGCGGTTTGGGGCGAGTCTTCAATGCCTTTAAATGACAAAGCAAACCAACCTGCCATCTTTATCGTATGTGATAGAGATTTCCTCTACAAGATTAGTAGACAGTGTCTGCCACCGTAATATCCCTTAAATGGTAAAGATGAGGGACGGGTTTGCTTCTCCTTATAAGAACTTCAATAAAGTACCAACATGTCATGATGGTGACATCAACAACCTGCCACCTACCATGTTTTTGACTGGTACTATCAACAGAGCTGAGCTACAGCTCATCCCATATTAATTCCATGTTAAGTGAAGTCCTGAAGCATTCTTTATATGCCCTGCCCCACCAACATTAAATGCAAATGTGAACAACTTTGAAAAATTGCTTCCTTTCCAAGAATTTCTCTCCATTAGGAAGATATAGTAAACTGGGACATGAAAAACCCAATTTTAATGTGTAAAGTTTATTGGGCATCCTGTCATCATACTGTATCAAAACACTTAAATCTCATTTATTTTGATTTTAAATCTTAACAATAAATTGAGACTTGTTGTTGTTGAGAAATGGGCAGATGCAAGGTAATATTATAACTTCTTTCAAAAAAATTATCTTCATTCCCTTTACATCAGACTGCTAAATACCACTCTTTACTGTCCCCCCCCCCCCGCCAGATCATGCTTTAAGCACTGGTATTAACAGTATGTACAGTTCTAACCATTATCTCTCAGATATTCATACTTCAACATGAAAATATATTAATATAGATAACAAAATTTGTCCAAACTGGGTGGAAATTGAAGTGAAGATGATGTGAATGTACATAAACACAATTTATCATTACCCCAGTTTCTCATCAGTTTGTTTTTTGACAATGCGTCAATGTATTTCATTGTTACTTTAAGTGTATGTAACAAGTAACCCATCTTGTATGTAAGTATGTCACTACCTATTCACTCTGTACCTGCCTGCCTTTCAATTTCTCCACATGTGTCCTTCTACCCCTGTCACCACTGTGACACACATCTGTAAATGTTAACTTTCTGCCTACGTCTTACCGTTTAAACTTATTACGCAACTGGCAATCATGGTCACGTTCATCCATACTCCCAACAAGAAACAAACGACTTGTCTTGTACGTTTCAACGGGAAAGTGCAAACGGTCATTTATGGAATCAAGCCAATATTGGTTGAAGAGAGGACTTATTGACATCTCTCTATTAATGTTAACAACCATCCAATCTGAATATTATATTTCCAAGATTCAAAATCCTAGCGAAACATCCTTCATCAGATAGTTGTGGTCTGCAACAGTTATTTCTGAATTTTAAGAGCAACGTCCCGTAGGATGGAAAGAGTTCTTGTCCCCACCATTTGGTCAAAGTTTTTACCTTCAGGACTCAAGCTGTGGTTCTTCTATTTTCTTACATAACCTTGCTAATAAACCTGACATCTGTAAGAGAGAGTTCACCCCTTCCGCAATTCTCATTTGGGTGAAACCAATTTCCTGAAAGAAAAGAAGATTGTATTTATAAAACAGTGTAAATTTTCATGTTCACACAAAATCTCAGGACTTCTTTCACTTTTTGGGATAAATGCTTCTCAGAGAGTTTTAAAGAGTACAGGGATTTTGTAATCGGTCCATTGGTGAGCTTTGATAAAGTATAAATAGCACACAAAGGGACATGTTATAAATGAGTGGATCAAATTGTGCTGGATTTGGAGATCCTGTTACCATGGTTTAGAACAAATAAAATTCCAGACTTTTTTAAGTACAACAACATGTCTTATGGGATAACTATGAAGCCTGCACACTAATGATGACCTAATGTTAGGCTACCTACAGTAAGTCTAACAACTATAACCTTGCAATATGCATGCTAACCAATTTCGTTAATTTGTGGTGAGTGGAGCATTCAAAGATCCATGAACCCCAAACATGAAATGATGTAATCTTCACTTTTCACCACAGTTTGATTTATTACATTAACATTATCTCAGACTTCTTAAATCTTGTTCATATAAGGAGAGGTGTTCAAATGAGGTTTTTCCTCACTTTTCCAGGCTAAACGTCAAACTTCAAGGACTTTCATTAACATGTGAAGAGGTTTTTACTTTGGCCTTCTCTTCCCAGACTTTTCCAGACCATGAGGGAACCATGTGTTACACTGCCAATCAGGACCGCCACATTCACAATCATCATATCCTACACTTAAATACAATATAACCCAAGGTTATGTCCAAATAACCATTTTCCATTTTTTTCCCATTGCCATTTTAACTTACCTTAACGTATTCTAGCTTCAGGAATTCCGGCATCGAATGTGTTTTACAGTTTTTGAAGACGTTGCCGATGATGTCCTGTGGGGAATAGCCCAACCTCCACATGTGGTTCATTATTTCATATGCTTTGTCTATATCTCCCTGCACGCAATGGTCTAACATCTGTTTTATCATAGTTGGGTGTGGCTCATCACAGACCTAAAGTTCACGGAAGAGAGCAATATAATCAAATACAAGATGCAGTCTTCATTATCTGTACGAGTCTAAGAAGATACTTGTAAACGATAAACACGTCATTAAACACATTTGACCAATCACCAACAAAATAATACAACGACAGCAACACCAATAACTTAAACAATTTTTTTCAAGGTGCAACACAAAGTAAGCATGAAAAAAAAAATGTTTCAATGAAACAACAGAAGAATTTGAAATCCTTGCAAAAAAATAAATAATTAAAAATACTGCCAAGGAATTCATTCATGAATAAGAACAAGTACTAAACTCATCAATTCCCATAATCCAGACCAAAAGTTAATAAAAACATTATGCAAAGCAGGAACTGAAAAGAGAGGCCTTGACATCAAAAGCAAACACAACAGGCATAACAGCTGCAGGGTCAAACAGTCTAAGAAGGTCAGTAAAACAACCATTCCTCTCCCACTACACCCCCCCCCCCTCTCCCTCTGTCCTTACCTGCCTTCCCAAACATTAACACATAAAATTTGTCCATGGCACAGCCAAAACAAACATCAGAATTACAAGTCTTGTGCTGCTAAGGATTGTCACCAATTAAGTGCTGCACTGCGAAGTTGGTAAAGCACAAGTCCGAAAGTCACTGGTTTGAACCCCATTCTAGGAAACAATTTCTTTCCTCCTTAAAATATATCTCATGTTTACTTTTCTTACGTGAGGGGATACATTGCAGTACAATTTAAATACACCTAGCAAAATTTGATGTCAAAAACAGTGTATGTATGTGTACAACACATCTGCATGTTTACAATGGTTATTCTATCTAACTCATTTCATAAACTGACAGTAATATGTATTTTCTCAATTCCAATTACCATGGAGGTTAGGTCAACAGCCTAACATATATTGTTTTCATTTATCATTTAAAGAATTATTTCTATTGCTAAGGTGGGTTCCAGAAACCTACTTTGAAAACATTCTCGCTTGTGACCTCCCCAAATCCAGAGAACGTTGACTGGAGATTGTTAACTGCCTGTGCGAGGATAGAAATGATTAATGTAAAACTGTTATGAATATCAAATATGTAAACGTATATTTGTTTCTAACAGTGGGGGTGTACTACTCTTAATGGAAGCATGCAAGTTTTTGTTTATGAAACCTTTCAAACCATTATTGAATTTCCTTCTAAAACAAAAACATTATTCAAGATTTCTATGATTTTGATGAGTAAGATGGCAGCAAGCCTCAAAATTTGGGCTATTTACTGGCTAAATGCCAGGAGATTTTGCTATTTGCCACTAGGTAAAAAGGAAATTGAACACATGATAAGTCGGTTAACAATCGTCAGTCGCAGAATTTGCATGATTTCTGTACGTAATGGAAGCCCTGTGATACTGCTCTATTATCGGCAAATATGATAGGGCTACTCTCAAAAGCCTGAACAAAAAGCGAAGCTGTTTTAATTTGTTGGGGGGAGGGGAGGGGGAGGGTTGAGGGGGAGGGGGGTTTACTTTATAGTTCCTCCTTTAAAGGGGAAAGGCAAAGTCTCAAGAGAATCTAAAATAAATTTGTCCGATAGTACATGGCTACAACGCTACCTGTCTCATATCCCCTTGGCTGGTGTAAATAATCGCTTCTAATCCGGTATCGTCGTAAGTTATGCTCTCGGCTTCGCAGATTTCTAAGAGCCTCTTCAAGAGTTGAGCATCCGTTAGCTTCGAGTATCTCAGCACGGCACATCTCGACTGGATGGGTTCGATGATCTTGTCGGATGCATTACAGGCCAGGGCAAACCTTGTCGTCTTGGAATAGATCTCCATGGTCCTGCGCAGTGCCTGTTGCGCCCCTGCAGTCATACTATGGAAGCAACCACAGCATATAGGGTCTATCCTTGTACAATGGTTCTCAGAGCAATGAAATGTGAGCTTGTTACAGGCTAGTATTCATTTCTCATTATCACAGGCATGGTTTTTAATCAGGCAATGTTTTGCCTTTGTGGCACATAATCATGTATTAAGCACATTTGATAATATTTTGAGTTTCCATTCAAAGAAGATCCAACCTTGTTCTGACCTGCCCATTTCTCTTCTCAATTCAGAAAGTCAGGACAAATTTTTAACCGTCGCCCAAGACTACCAAATCCCTATTTAGATGACCAAAATCAGCTTTGGAGGTTGTCTTGTAGACTACTAGCTGTGTACATTAGATTGTAACTCCCAAACAAGTTAAATGACAAATTGGTATCTTCCTCCATTACTTTGAATATACTGTACAAAATATATATATATATAGTGGTCGGCCTTTGATCCAGCCAAAGGTGAGTTTTACTGTCCCAAAGCTGGTTCTACTAAAAAAAACACATCTCTCCTACAGCGTAAATATCGGTCACTCTTGTTATTTTGCTACATTTTTTCTGACACCCAAATTTGCTGTTCAGACGACCAAAGAGTAACACCTGGTTGTCCCCATGACAACCAAAAAGGAAAAAATCCTAGAGAATTTTTGCCATGACAGTGTAAACGTACCTATCTGCCTCATCCAGGATGATAATCTTGTGACATCCTTTAGACATTGTGACTTTCTTCTGTGCGAACATTTTGATCTTGTTACGGACCACATCTATACCTCTGGGTAGGAGTAGTAATTAGAGAAAAAGGAAAAATTAAATGGAAAATTAGCTTAATTTGATGTAATCTGTGTGAGGGAAGTTTTGTTTGATGGGCAGTATTTGTGGATGGAGCAATATTCGACACAAGCAACTTAGTGCAAGATATTGATACAGCATTCTATGAATAGATGCCATGGCAACATGTTTGTAAATCATCAAGCATCTTGCCTGATAAGTCTAAACCTGAAGAGTGTCGATGACTTTCTTCTGAGAATGCCAATGATCACCCCTGGTCACACCCATTCCCCTCTCCTTGCAACCTCTCCTCTGTCAGGAGAACATCTTTTTATGGATATGTTATCAAACAACTCTGGGTGCAAATATTGGGTCAATTGAGGCAATTTTAGACCACTATAGGCCCCCCAGGAGAAGCATACAATAATTGTTTACTACTGTTACGAAAACATCAGGCTCTCATAGCAAAAAATCTTCATGGTCATGATACGGAAAATTGATGGTGCCATAAATGGCCAATATATCAGCTACCCAGTGAAGGATAGAGTTTATAGCTAGTGATAACTCTAACAAGGACTTAGAGACAACATAACATTGACGATTCATTGTGTAAGTCAATAGGGCAAATTATATGGAGTATGCTATGTTAATGATAGAACTCATAGGATTATTTAGCAGATTTAGCCATGTGTGAGATGGACACTCTTATCCAGGGGCTACTCTTACCTTTCATTTGATGCATTTAGTTCCATGACGGCATCTTTGTAGATGGAGCCGAGAAGTGTCCGGGCCAGACATAGGATGCTTGTAGTTTTACCAGTTCCTGGTGGACCCTGAAGAAGAAAATCAACTTAGAGGTCAATTTTGAGCTTTTTTTTTATTCTGGATATTTTGGATTCTGAGAGCCTGTCAGTGTTGGAGTGTTCTGGGTTTCAAGGATGCTATCAAATGCCAACACTTCATTCACAAACAAATATTTTGTCCAAGATAAAATCCATTACCAATTTATCACTTATGGCAAAAAGATGTTTTCCAAACTATGGAATTATTCAATGACCTGGAGTTTTCCTTTATCTGTGAGTCCTGCATGAACTTAGGAATCAAAAATATTGTCAAACCCTGGTTATTACCGTATCTCGCAAGTTTTCATGAAAGGCACTCTAAAAGTGAAGTCTTTTCTCTATACTTCAAAATAACACACAAAGATTTTAACAAGAAACTCCCCCCTTCGAGCTTTAAAACTACTTTCTTGTGCCAGGCCAATAGATTTTAAAGAAGGTTTTATGAATTTTGTTCTCCCACATGATTAAATTGGGTTTAAAGAAGATCAAATAAAGAGAAAAATCATGAAAAAACAAAATACATCACTGAGAGTTAATTGTCTGTTTTATACTATTATAACTTAATATATGTAATACCAATCACATTTCTTCCATAATTAAGTCACCTTTTAGATGACTTTTAATAACTTTGAATTTACACTTGATGACATTTTGTCCATCAACTAGATTTGTTTTACTTACTGCAATGATAATGTTAGGAACATTTCCTTCCCTGGCAAAGACTTCCAATCGACTAACAGTCTCCTCATTTCCGGCTACATCTTTCAGTGTTGTAGGTCTGTACTTTTCAACCCTGGTTTTCAAGAAGTTAAGACAAAAAACTTAGTTTTGAAATATTATTATTTCACAAACATTTTCAAATAGCAAATTAACAAGTTATAGAACTTATAGACTCTACCTACCATTTCCGTGATACTACTGAATGACAGTAGCTGCTAATTTTGCAAACAAAAACGAACGAAATATAAATAGTATGGGAATTTAATCTTTTTCTGTGATTTGCAACTTCCCTGGAAAAATTGCAGAAACGATTCAGTTTGGGCAAACAAAACACACAATTGAGTTTGTTACGACTGACGAAATTTTATTTGATCGGAAGGAAGCACAATGTTTTTAATTCAAATTAATAGCCTGCCTTTGAGTAAACTGCAATTTATAAAAAAAAATTATAAGTGTCTCAAGTCCAAGACCATGTACTGTAGTGTAGGCTTAGGATATATAGCCTACAGTATTTTTGACTGTTCAGTTTCGGGTCTTTCAAAGTTTGGCCCATTCATTGTCTTTTGTCTGATGGTTTAACTTTCAAATTAACTTGACGATGTTACTTTTGTATGTCTTTTTGAGTGATGCATGTATTCCATATAGCATAGTCTAAGTTATGTCCTAGTTAGGCTAGGCCAGAGTTGGACAGCCCAGATAAACTAGCGACAAAATTGACCTCATAGTCATACCACGGCACTTGGTACTTCTTTGACGACTTGCCAGGTTTCGACTTTGTTGATATCTTCGCTTCGCTATCCTTTTCACTAACAACACCTGCATCTTTTCCCTTTGATTCTGATTTGCTTTGGCTTTCCGTCTCCATCATTTATGTTATTTACGTACTGTTACTAAATTGTAGAGGATCGTTGCGAGGCTGGTATTGGCCTAGCCTCCACATAAGAACTGTGTACGTTTTCACGTGCATTTGACTTCGTTTCGCGAAATAGGTCCACATATGCGATGGTATGTCACAATTGTTGTTCCCGCGCTTTTGTGTGTGAACTGTACTTCCGGAATATCCTTTGGGAAGTCATTTGTGGGAGACATCAGTCGACCTCACACATTCCAATGAGACTCAGGAGGGGACATGGACGGGATGAGGGGACCAGTAGCGGAGCGTCTATACAGTCAGGGGGGCGGATGCCCCCCCCCTGACGGACTCAAATG
Organism: Apostichopus californicus; assembly: GCA_020650975.1. Classification (NCBI taxonomy): domain Eukaryota; kingdom Metazoa; phylum Echinodermata; class Holothuroidea; order Aspidochirotida; family Stichopodidae; genus Apostichopus; species Apostichopus californicus. The sequence continues at coordinate 3,509 of JAIPMN010008676.1, read as the reverse complement.
GACTGCTGGCGCCCTTTTCAGCTTTTTACCACTTTTTACTTATTTGCGATTATTGACTTTTTTATTGCGCTCTCATCTACCTATTGACATTTGTCACATTTTGTTGGTGTAATTTTCTGACAAAATGGCGATAACACCTATTTATTCTTCGTTTATCTGCAAATTAGCAAGGCCCGGAAAGGGTCATTTCCGGCGATCTAGAGTGTATCTTTACTCAAAAAATTTCTGTACGATCCGCGCCAACCAATGGTGGCGCTCCGCTTAGATAGTGTCGAAAGCGCCCCTACAGACCATTCTCGCCCCCCCCCCTGACCAATACCCCTAGCTCCGCCACTGGAGGGGACATGGACGGGATGAGGGGACGTGGAAGGTATGCAGTGACCACAGTGCAGAATTTCTCCCAACGTTGACCACGTATTAAGTACTTTGGGAGGGGGAGGGGTTGGAGGGGGGGGGGATACAAATTTTCAAGAGTCTTAAGGTCTGAATGATTCTTCATACCCATGTGCGTTTAAGTATTTCTTCTGACTCTAGATCTGGGGATGTCTAGGAAACCTAATGTCCACATCAGTCGATTAACAACATGACTGGTGGGGGTGCCAGTATATGATAGTGAATGCGTGGTTGATCAGTAAAGATATAGGGTCCATAATCCCTTCATCCACCCCCTCATTAGTATTAAGGAGGGAATGTGACCTTCAATGCAACCAGGCGCCATCCATACGGGTGTGGGTTAATCTCCCAGAAAAATCGTGCACGTCAAATGGTGCATTCTGAGGCATATTTAAGCGTACGACTATAGCTGTGCCAATATAGCTACCTTGATTTTATTTTGTCAGCTTGGAAAATGGACCTGCCCTTCCCCACTTCCATTACAAGTTCTCGAGAAAAAAACATCTTATGGAACCGCTCAATGATTCCAAGTTTAACTGCTTTTTTGGATGTATGGGGTGGGGGAGGGGGATACTGATATATACAAAATGTGGTACTGATATTTTGCCGTAATGTTAATTCTCGGCAAGCTTGTCGATAACCAAGTACGACCAAGGGCGCCGTTTTGTTTTGAAAATTGGTGGAGACGTGACTATCTAAGCGGAGCTCGACCATCATGGGTTCGCGCGGAGCGTACCAGAATTTTTTTTGACAGATGTACCCCCCAGATTGCCGGAAATTGCATTTCCCAGACACAATTATGATAAAAAATGGGTCATTCATTTTAATATTTCACGGTTTTAAATGTTTCATGAAAAATAGTTATTAAAAAAATACAAGAATAAGAGTTACTGATGATAAATTTATCAAATACAAACATCATAATGAGCCGATATAAAACAAGAAATTAGTCCATCTTCACCTTCCTTCACCGCCCTTTGGGCAGTTGGGCGTGAGGTCCCATTAATATGTGCTGGGAGCTACACGCAAGTTGACGCAATAACAACAACAATAGAATACACAAACAAGACTGAACAGGGAGTCCTGCATGCCCTCCTGGTTCGACCGCTGGGTTCTGCATTAGCTCCCAGACAAACAGATAACAACAAATAAACAAAGCAGATGACATAGAATATTGTGCTGGAGAAAGGCGAACAGGGTCAACTAGAGGTATGATGAGCAGCATCAGTCGTTGGAGTGCAAAATCAGCCAGTGGAAGGGGAGGAAGTGGCAAGTGTGAACTTAGGAAAACCGGTACGAAAGTGAATAAATATCGTGTGTACACGCTACTCTCATCTAAAAGTTTAGAGACCAGGTAGGGGTGGCTATCCTACCATCAGGACTTCCATTTAACGTCCTCGTCTGAGGGACCACGCGGCTACACGCAGCATTTTGGAAACTTT